>OZ010714.1:35326122-35352563 GCA_963932345.1 Ophion ventricosus | reverse complement strand
AAACGCGAATTAATGAGGTGCATACGTCATAGCGGGACATTACGCGCGCGAATCTAAGCCCGATAAAGCGGCCCAGGGAATAGACCTCGCTATACGTACGTACAGGAGAGGAGAGCTTTTTCTTTTCGTTGTTTTCTCCTTTTTTTTTTTTTTGCATTTTAATTTTTTTCTGGTCGAGAACCACCGCTCGGATGAATCCTCTCTCACAATGCCAACCGGCGTTATTAAGTCAATATATATATATATATGTATATATATATATATATATATCAGAACGTTAGCGATATATGCTCCTGCGGATTTAGTAATTTCCAGAGCTCGCCCCAGGCGACGTCTCTCGTTATATTTCAATCTCCGATATATCAAAGTCCCGAAACGACCGGAACGAATCCTTCGCAACTGGGCGAGCAAACGCTTTCCGGGGCATTATTGACGAAATTCCGGTCGGAATTTCTCGACCGGTAGATCGGTAAGGAAGAAAAAAAAGTTCACGAATCAACAACAATAAGAATGGTGGAGAAGAAATGAATATTGATAGCATAGGGCATCTTGTTTTTATTCTCGATTGGCTGTTTTTTTTTTTTCACCTCCTCGGTACACGGAGCGGTGAAAGGCGTTGCATCAGAGACGCAAATGCCGCAGCATACCAAGCTTGGACATCATTGGCGGCGCAAAGTTTCGCGATATATCGTGCAAACTCGCGGTTTTTTTTTTGGAGCATAATTAGACGGCAGGCTTATTAATCTAGTGCCAGATTTGAGGTTAAATCTGTATTTTAATTTTTCTTTGTGGACGAAAATGATTTTTTTGTTGTTGTATTTTCTTAAATAGATCTTAATGTGGATATGAAAATATATATTTGTGTGCGTGGGAGTAGGAAGAGAGAGGGAGAGAGAGAGAGAGAGAGAGAGAGAGAGAGAGAGAGAGAGAGAGAGAGAGGTGCCCTTATCCTTTCGAGAAACAGCACCATCTCGGTGAACACGTTATACTATATTCACGGTGCACGGGGGTCAAGAGTGATTCTCGGCTTGATATATACCGAGAGATGCTCCGGGCCAGATCCGATATCACCAGAAGGCCGTTGCTTACCACTTCTGTACGTCATTTGTCTCCGTGTCTTTTACACTGTATCTTACACAGCGAGCACTTTGCTCCGCGGTGCACTACAACTCGATGCATTGCGGTGCAGTCCGAGACGGTAACACAACTGTGCGAGACCGCCGTGCCGGGTGGTAATCCTCGAGCGAGTTGCGAGAGCCGAGCAACAGACAAAATACAGAGAAACGAAACACCCTTCAAAATAATTCTTCCATGCGCGAACCTCGATGTGAATAGTCGGGCTCGCGATTTTTTTTTCTCTTTTTTTTTTTTTTAAAAGAATTCTCCGATCACAAATGCGAGTGTTGTTGCGATATTAATTACACGCGAGCCTATCAATGCTGCGGTTCGTAGTGTTGCACGGGAGTATTCTCAGTCGTGGGAGTTGGCCGCGCGGCCGCTAGGTGGCCACGGCGCACGGTGTTGCGCGTATGCGGAGTAGCCCGCCGCGGATATATAAGCGAGAGGGCTTTGGCGAGCGGGTCACTCGCGGCCGTGCGTGCATGGCTCGCCGCACAGCCGCCAGGTGGCGAGTGGCCAGTGCGTCTCGCTTTTTCGGGTAAAGGGGGGTGCATTTTTTTAGTGCACTAAAAAATTGTAACCACCCCTTTGTACCGCGAAATTTCGGTAATTTCAAAACCGCGTATCTTTCCCGCCAGGTAAGAAAGAAATCAGGCCAAAGAAATTAATCTGACGAGGCTCGGGAATGTCCGAAGCATGTTGCATGTGGGACTACACGCTTCGTGTGAATCGTCGGACCACCCACGGCTAGAAATCGATCAGGAATTGATATCCACCTCTCTCTGCTATAGAGAGAACGGGCGAGAAAAGATGAGTGGAGATGAGAGCGAGTTTTCTCGACCGAGGATAGGTCCCCCGAGAGGAGTAAGCGCGTCCGACGTAAAACCATCCGACGTACACAATACGAGGTATGGCCGGGAATCGTGGTCGTTGGGGCTGGATACAAGAGTTACAGGTGTGTACTACCACAATAACCGAGAAGTTCTCTCTCTCTCTCTCTGCCTCTATCCTAAACCCTTCGATATCCGACCTACGTGCTGAACGCTACGAGACGAGGCGAGCTCCTCAATTCATGATAACAGCTTTCGGAACTGAGCGCGTTCCCGGGTGCTCTCGACAGTCGATCTTATCGTAACAGAGAATTATCGTTCGAATGGCAAGTCAGCACGGTCGCACGCGCTCGACCCTTTCCAACGTTGAAACAAATCACTGCTCCTATACACCTATTATATATATATATATATGTGTGTACACGTGTGTTGAGGTACACAAGGTCTGAAGGAAGAGAGGAATAAGTCGACGAACAGCATCCACGTGGAGAACCCGATTCCTATCGAAGTATGCGTGTGTGTGTGTGTGTATGTGTGTATGTGTATGTATCTGTCTCGCGAAACTTCGTCGCACGAATCTCAAGCCAAGCGGGCATCCGTGTGGACTATCTCGCTTGATATGTGTGGTATACGAGGCACGTAAGGAGACACCGGATCGCGCGGAAGGCGAATCGTTTTGTTCTTTATCACGTAAAAAAAAAGGACATTATCGAGATCAACGGAATCCTAAAGGGGAATGAGACTTCGTTCTTCCCTTCTTGGTCTTCCGCCTCTGGGTGTGTGTGTGTGTTTTTCCTTTTTTTTTTTGAAGCAACATTCTGTAGTTTTCGCTTTATTGAACTAAATATACGTTCAAGCCAATTCAATGTTTGGACACTGATAATTTGTTCATACGAATGAGCGAGTGTTAAAATTGATTAAGAATTATTTTAATGGCATTTAAAAGAATGTAATTTGTAAACCACAAGAATTAATGTTAATTCGTGATATATAAATATTGCGGAAAATCATATTTAATTTTATTTCGTACTTAAGTGACGTCTAAATGTTGAAACGAGTATTTATCGTCTTGGCGACTGAATGCGTTTATTTTCGCGGCAATCAAGCTAGTTGCGAGTCAACGATCCTCCAAATTATTGTAATACAGTCGTAAATTTTCTTTTACGATTCAATCAATACCGACATAATTTGCGAATGTACATTTATCATTGACAACGAGACTGTTGCATTCCAGTTGTTCGAAAAGAGAACGAAAAAAAAGGAACTGCTACCGATTACGCTCTAGCTTCAGCTCCGTAAATAAAAACTCAAGGGTGAAAGCATCCAATTAAGAAGACTTCCGTGTACAAAAATAATAATTTATTATCCCTCACAGTAATAATAATTATTATTAATATTAACAGTAATGAAAAAAATAATTTATCATCGCAGACTCCGGACAAAGTTAGAAGCTTACGTAATACTGCGTTGAAAATGCAAAAAAAAAAACAACATTCACTATGCTGTTCACCAAGATAGCACGAAAAACGGCGGGGAACCTGACACTCCGTGACTCTAGCTCTTACCCCGAGATTTTTATAGGTTTTGTTTTTTCATTGCTCAATCAATCAATCTTTTATCGTCATTGTTCTTGAACTTTTGTTTCTTTTTTTTCTTTCTTTCAAAAGACATCAATAAATAAGTCTAACGTAAAAAATATATATAGCGTGAGTACAATTCTTACAAATATTTTTTTCTCTTCGATCCAGTCGTGAAACGAGAGTAAGGAGAGCGATTGACCGGCAATGCGAGGAGGGGCCTACACCACCGTGAGAGCTTATCCGGCCGTGTCATAAATATCCGCAATTAGCCTTAATTAATAACTAACCAGTTGGCGGGGGTCCTTCTTATTTCAATACCGGCCGCGTTTTGCCAAGTTGGTATGCGTACTCATATATATATATATATACCTATATAAGAAAAAGATGACTTTGAAGACATTTGAATGCGCGGACGGTCCTAACATACCAGCCTATTGTCCCGATACACAACTTTATGTAAATCTCGATGTCTTCGAAATGACCTTCCCGTCAATACAAGCATATATCAACGTTTACTTCAAGGACAGTCGTCAAAGTGACCGATACGTTGATAGCCAACCCTACATATACATCTACATAACGGATTCGAAATATCTTGTCTCAAAATGTATATATATATATATATATATATATATATATATATATATATATATATATATATATATATATATATATATATATATATATATATGAAAAAGAGAAGCGTTCACAGGAGACTGTAAATATCGAGTTTTATCGTTGTTGCGACGAGGCCCGCGTATTCGAATGGTACTTTCATTGCCTTCTTTCTAATTGCTTGACTGCTAGTCGCGAAGCTACGCACACCATTCCGCGCCCCCTATATATATATATATATATATAAACGTTTATAAATATATATATATATCATTAAATGCAAATAAAGAAATATATTTAAAAAATATGTATAAGTATATAAATATTATTTATATTAAGTATATAAGTATATAAATATTATTAATATTATAATATATGTTATAATATGTATTATAATATTATAATATTATAATATTATATATTATATATTATAATATTATATTATTAATATTATTAATATATAAATAGTATTAATATAAATATATAAATATTATTGATATAATATATATGATAATATTATTAATATTATAATATTATATTATCAATATTATATATAATATTATAATATTATATTATTAATATTATTAATATATAAATAGTATTAATATAAATATATAAATATTATTGATATAATATATATGATAATATTATAATATTATATCATTAATATTATAATATATTATAATATATATTATATTATTTTATATTATTTATATAATATAATATATAAAATAATATAATTATAATATAAATAATATAATATATTATTTATATTATAATAATATAATATATATTATATTATATTATTTAATATTGTAATATATATTATAATATATATTACAATATTAAAATATTATATTATTAATATTATAAATATAAATATATAAATAATACTTGTTATTAATAAATGTTACGGAATTTTGCATAGACCCAATATAGTTATAAATATATATATATACAGGGTGTCTCAAAATGACCTGACACTTTCATTGATTAATCAAAACGTATCATTCAATTGAAGAGTACGAATATTTTTATTTCAATATAAGGTGCAAGCATGAAGATTATGTGTCCCGTTGATTTTTCTAAAAAAAATGATTCCTTGAAAAAAAAAAAAGACAAGATCGATAACGATTGTCAATTGATTGGAAATTCATTTGTTAGCGATAT
This sequence comes from Ophion ventricosus, assembly GCA_963932345.1. Classification (NCBI taxonomy): domain Eukaryota; kingdom Metazoa; phylum Arthropoda; class Insecta; order Hymenoptera; family Ichneumonidae; genus Ophion; species Ophion ventricosus. The sequence goes on along the minus strand of OZ010714.1, from coordinate 35,347,249 downwards.
TTTTTATTAACCCTCTCCCTTTTCTTCCAATCGCTTGCTCACGTTCTTTCTTCCAAAAAAAAAACTTCTTGGTGTCCAGTGCCCGGCACCCTCAGACTTTTCACTCCTTCCTTCTTCAGAGGCCCATTTCTTTTTTCCTTATTCTTCTTTTCTTTTTTTTAACATTTGAGATCCTCTATATATATATAGTCCGGAGAATAATGCCTCGCGAATAATATTTCAAAGTAAGCTCCAACCAGTGGCGGGTGGAAGAGGGTGAGGGGTGGGTGGGGGGTGGGGGTGGTGTCTCTTGGTACGCGGCGGATATGGCACCGCGCGGCTCGATATTATTTAGCGTCGTAAGGTCGCACCCACTTAACCCCCCCCGTCCAACACGAGCACCGCGTTGACCATCTTCAATGACTTTGCAACGCGGCTTCGCGTAAAAGGGCTCCCCCCTTCACCCCTTCCTTGGCTCGTCGCCCTTCCTCGTCGTCCCAACACCCTTCGTATCTGTCCCTCGTCCTAATGAGACTTTTCTCGAGGAAAAAAGAAAAACCATTAGAAAATCGACTCTTTCGAATCTGAACATTTTTTTTTGTTTGCCAAACATTTTCGAAGTAAATTCGAAATAAACGTATTTTTTTTATTTCATTTTTGACAGTAAAAAAAAAATTTAATTAAAGATTATTTAATTGTGAATAAATAAAATAAAATAAAATTAATTTAAAAAAAATTTAATTCAATTAAAAAAAAATTAATTAAATTCATTCTTGTCACGAATTGTTTTTAATTTTTAATTTCTAATTTTTTAATTTTCCTACGTAGAAGTTAAGTTAAAATTGAGTCAATTTACTTTTGAGTTAGTGGATTAAAAAATTAGAATTTTTTTTTTTAAGAATTAAAGAAAAACTAAAGCTCTCAATTTATTCTTTATAGGTAAGAAAACGTTTCTATAATAATTATGGTAACGGGCAACAACACGCAATATTGTTGTAAGAAAACGGCTCGTCTTCGTTGGCGGGCCGGCGAGGAGGAGCCGATTTCCACTCGTACAAATTAAATTCAACTGATCGTAAGTTTAAAATACACGTGTAATAATAATAAATAACGCGTTTCGAGTGAATAAAGAGAGAACGAGTTAGGGTGGTGGGCGGGGTGGGGTGGGGTAGGGGGGGGGGGGCGGGGGAGTTGAGTTTCATTTCGAATTCACGCTTCCATCGCGTATCACATTATGGCATACTTATTCGATCGAACAAAGATACGAAATAATCATTTATCGGCTTATCGTATATCAGCGGATTACGGCAATGAGAGGAAAATCATGTTTTCGAATCGCTCGACCGTCACATCCTCCTTCCCTCAACCACCCCTCTCCGCCACGTTTTTTTTTTTTTTTTTTAATCTGCCTCGAATCGTAAAATCGCCACGTAAAATTTAAATATGAGATAACGTATTTATTTTTCATAATTTTATTTTGTGTCGTAGAGCGATCTCGTCGAAAATATGGGACGTTTAAATCCCGTCTAAAATGGAATTAATTAAAAAATGAATAATATCTACAGATATATTACACAAAGTGCAACTATTTCATGGCATTGAAGATGTAATCAGACTTTTCGAGTTGCTCTTTCTCTCTCTCTCTCTCTCTCTCTCTCTCTCTCTCTCTCTCTCTCTCTCTCTCTCTCTCTCTCTTTCTCTTCTCACATTCTCACTCGCTTCTCGTGTTCTCACTCACGCGGTCTCTCACACACATTTTCATTCCCTCACTATCCATCCATCCATCCATCAAACCCAAACAAACAAACTTAAACCGAAATAAACTTAAACCCAAACAAACGTAAACCCAAACAAACTTAAACCTCTCTCTCTCTCTCTCTGTCCCGCGCCTCCGCGACGCCGAAGGGTCAAACGGATAAGACCTAGGCGTTTGCTCGTAAATGTCTGTATGCGGACGTCCTCAGTGCGAGACGCACGTTCGTCGTTTCAATAGCCTCTATTCCTTGCACACACACACACACACACACACACAAGATATAAGCGTGAACGTTTTACGTTCAAGAAGAAGAAGAAGAAAAACCTAAATTAAAAAAAAGTCAAATTTGTTTTTACAATACAAATACAATACAAGGTTCTTGCATCGAGAAAAAAAAAGTTTTATAAAAAAACAATAATTACACCTTATAGAGGATACTTTAAAGTTTTCAAAACCCTCCTTTTATTTTTTGTACGATCATTAGTTCCCGGGTAATGAATTATCAAAGCCAAAAAGATCTTTTTTGCTTCGAACGGCGATAACTCAGCGAAAAATCATCGTACAAAGTTCACGAACCGCTCTAATTAAAGAGGAAGAATCAAGCTACACGAGCTTTAAGAAGACATTGCTGAAAAAAATGTATTCAAGCCCGTGGACCGCTTGAAAGACAGGTAAACATTTTGAAAATCTTTTTTCCGTTGATCTCTTTAAGCTTGCTCAGAAACGGTCAATGATAAAAATATTGGACCTCCGGATCTCAAAACTAGAGACTTCAAACTTGAATTTACTTCTTCTTGCTTATTGCTCTACGACCATTTTTCGCCAAGTTATAGCCTTCTGAAGATCACCTAAAAATTTAGGAGAGAAAAGAGAGAGAGATAGATAGATAGATAGACATAGAGAGAGAGGGAGAGAGAGGGAGAGAGAGAGAGAGAGAGAGAGAGAGAGAGCGAGAGGGAGCGCCTGGTGCGGATGAACCGCAGGCCACAGGTGTAGTAAACTCCTTTTACCTCGCGAGCCCTCGCTTAATGGACCACAGTGCCTCGGCTCACTTCTTCTTCTTCTTCTCTCTTCTCGATCGCGGCCTCTTCGCGCTCCCATGTACATCGCCGTCTCTCCTTCCCCTCCCCTCCTCTCTTTCCCGACCCCGAGACTTTATGACGTTTGCACTCTCGCGCCCGTCGTACGCGGGCACAACGTATTATAGCGTGTCCTCCACCGCGATACTACGTATTGCCAGTTTGTCCACACGCAGGCCACGCACACAGCCACATCTGTATTACATATTTACCGGAGAACAATAACGCTCTTCCGGCTATAGCGCAATTTTCTTTTTTTTCAATCCCAATCCCCTTAAGCTAGTCGCAAATCGAATACTTCGAGGCAAAGGGAAAGTGTCGAAAACCCGCTCAGCTCAGCTCCCACGTCCATAAAAACCTCACGAAAAAAAAATGAAGAAGTCCCTAGTCGCGCTCCGTTGAAAGAGTAAACGTCGCTTGGAAAAAAAAAAACAAGAATCCCGCGGAGCAGTCTCGAAGCGCGGGTCACTACTTATACCATAAGCCAGGCTACCGCGTTCGCGAGAATCGTAGCCATCTAGCGGCGAGATCCCGAACTACAGGCTCCAACTGGCAAACGGCCAAGCCTCGAGTCTTCCCATGAAGATGTCTTCACTCGTCGGCACAATGATTTTCATTATTTTCCCCTTCATCCCTTATCAGCGTATTGTAATGCCGTGTAAATGAAATAAGTATTTGAAAACAAGGAGCGACAATTTTTCATTCTCCGTTCGAACGGCTCGTTTGAAACATCATCGTTAACTTATATCCACGCAGCAAGTTGTACACTTTAATCCCAAATGCTTTTTCACCTCTCTCGCTACGTGTGTAACCAATATTAAACAGTATTTAATACCAGCCGGCATACGTAATACTCGCACACACACACACACAGACAAACGTATACATGCAACTGACGTGATCATTATGTGCGTGCTCGTAACGAATCTTTTAAATGTCGTGACATCGGCTTGAATCATTGCAACCACGTGTATATTCTGTTCGCAAACCTAGTACACGGACAATCTTCTTCTTTTTCTTTTCTTTTTTTTTTTTCTTATATTTCTATCCATACAACTCCACCTCTTCTTCTTAGTCTTTGGATCCGATGGAAAGGCAATTTCTATCTTGACTGGTTTATCACGGGGTTATTCTCGCTCATCAACAGGGACACGAGACACGATACCACAAGACGCGGCAATGCCGATCGTGTTATTTCTCTTCGCGTCAGTATACAGTAATGCACAAGGATTTTTCTTTTTCTCTCCATAGAGAAAAATCTATGGAAATATGCCTCACGGTACTACAGCACGGTTCATTTAATTTTCATCTAACCGATTTTTTATTTTTCTGACCTTCGTAAGGGCTTGAAAACATGATAGGGCAATTTTTAACCCTTTAAGAACTGAGTTTTTTTTTTGAGCGTTTGGCAAAGTTGGTACATGATGAATCTGAATTCGCGAGTACGCAATGAGAGAAAAAAAAATTCGTGAATTTTTCTACCCTCAGAAACTACCCCTAAAAAAAACACCCCAATCGCTTGAAAACATCTTAATTTCATTTGCCATCGTTCATTTCTGCCAGAAATTGAGGAAAAGTCATTCCAGAACACGTATTGGGATTCTGAAGAACTTTCGGATCAATCAAACCTTACGAACTACCCCTCAATTGAGAGAAATCCACCCCCGAATGGATAAAATGTTATCATCTCATTTTCTGTTATTTTATTCTGATCTGAATCGAAATATGAATGTTCCAGAACATATAAGTATATTCTGAAGGACTTACGGATAATTCCAACCCTTATGAACAACCCTACAGTTGGGAAAAAATTCATCCGCAATGCGTAAAACGTTATTACTCATTTCCAAGGGGACTGACGTTCAAAAAGCATCCCGATTCGTTAGAGGCAAAGGGACTCACGTTCAAAAAGCACCCTCGACCTCACTAATGACGGTTGATTTTTAGGTGCGTCACAACTTCTAGGGGTAGTTTTCGATGTTTTGTTACCGTTGGGAGGGTAGTTTTCGAGTCAGATTTTCGTGCTACAATTTTTTCATGTGTTTTCAAAAATGTATATGAACTGAACATCAATAAAAAGTGCATTTTCAGGCGCATCATCACTGCTAGGGGCGGTTTTTCATGCTTTGTTACTGTTAGGGGTAGTTTTTGAATCGAATGTTCTTGATACACATTTTTTATGCGTTTTCGAAACTATATATGAACTGAACATCAATGGAAGTGCGTTTTTGGGCGTATCACCATTTCTAGGGGTGGTTTTCGATGTCTCGTTACTGTTAGGGCTAGTTTTCCATTCGGATATTCTTGCTACAAATTTTTCATGTGTTTTCAAAAATATTTGTGAACTGAGCATCAATGAAAGTGCATTATTGGGCGTATCATCATTTCTAGGGGTGGTTTTCGATGTCTCGTTACTGTTAGGGGTAGTTTTTGGTCCAGACCTTTTTGCTAAAAATTTTCCATGTTATTTCAAAGCACACACTTGAGATCGCGACTGGAAAAAAAAATTTGCCTGAAAGTTATGCTCATTTCTCATTTAGCAATTTTCTCACTTTTTGACAGGGTGTGAAACTGAAGCGGGTGCAACTCTTGCGTTTGCCGAATTTTTCATGATTAGATGCATCCTTCATCTTCAAAATGCGACCTTAAAGATGTCGATATGTTTATTTTTCTGGAAGTTACGATTTTTCAAAGTAGGTGGGACGTATCTCTCTCTCTCTCGCTCTCTCTCTCTCTCTCTCTCTCTCTCTCTCTCTCTCTCTCTCTCTCTCACACACACACACACACACACACACGTATATATTTATCTATGTCCATACATACCTGCCGTCAGCTACGAGAAGAGAAAAAAAAAATGGACGTCAGACGCAAAGCAAAATGCGAGCGATACTGAACAGTGGCGTGATGAAAAATTTAATAAGTTCGCTTTACTTTTATCAATTAATTTTTCTGTTCAACCGCCCGTCACTTGTCACTTTGCTCCGTACACGATAATAATAATAATTATCACGTTTGTCTGCAACGCGCGGCATTGCCGATTGTCGAGGATCGGCTAATTAACGTGGAATCGCTTATCCACCGTTCCAAAAAGATTTATGGTGATTTTTTATTTTTGATTTATTTTATTTTTTTCATAAAAAAAAAATTCATATTTTTTTTTACAAAAGGCGAGACTCGAGATAAAGCTCTCGCCTTGCGTCACGATGATTGTCGAGCGGCTCTTACATTTCTGCTTCATGATGGAAAAGTGTATCGCTCGACAGCTGAACGTTGGAACGACACAAGAATGTTGCGCTTTCCGAAATTAACGAACGCAGACACTTCTATTGAGATTGCCACGCGACGGAAGAACAAGAAAAAAATTCCATATATTTATTTTACAGAATTATCTGCGAAGAGTAACGACCGTTCGTTAAGTGGACGACGGCTTGAGAGACGAGTGATTTTTTTTTTCCAATCGATTTCCTACCTAGGAATTTCTGGAGGCCGAGAAAATAAAGATTATTGTTTTTTTTTTAAATTAATCGTTGAATAAAAACAGTAGAACGAGGCACAATTTTTTGAAAGACGAGAGAGAGAGAGAGAGAGAGAGAGGAATGGAAACCTAAGCAAACCCAAACGAACTCGAATGAGCAAACCAATAAAATTGATAACGAACCCAAACAAATATAGAAAACCTAAATAAACCCAAACCGACCACTAGCAAACCTACGCAAACCCAAAGGAACGCAAAAATAACCCAAACGTTGTCAAACGCACCAAAAAACCGAGAGCAAGCTTAAGGAAATCCAAAGAAATCCAAACGAAAAGAAAAAACGATAGCAACGTCTAACAAATCCAAATGAAACAAGAACCACTAAAGAACCAACCCCAAATGCAAACGAATCCAAACGAAAAAAAAAACGATAGCAAACTCTAACAAATCTAAACCAATAAAAAACCACTAAAAAACCGACCCCAAACCCAAAAATACCAGCAAACCCAAACAAACCCAAAGAAACCTGGAGAGGGATCTTGTCCCGGAACTTGTCCAGACCAAGCCCAGACCGTGGTATCGTGGATGTGGATTACGTAGCTGGAGCACGTAATAGAGCCGATATCCAAGGGCCTTCCCTTCTCTCCCACCGCTACAACCCTCATATCAGAGGCTGGTATCGCGCGTGGGCGCTCGCGGAATATCTTTTGAGGCGTTCGATGCCGCATCGAAGATTATCTCGCATTATCTCGCGCTATCGAGCACGATCCTCAGATCCTCACCCCGAGATAGGATCGCGGGTGTTCGCGAAGAGAGAGAGAGAGAGAGAGAGAGAGAGAGAGAGAGATAGAGAAGGACCAGGGATCGAGGATCCCGCGGAGAAACGAGAGAAGGAGGGCCGCGACCCGTCGCTCCATTACGATCCTCTCGTGTATCTCTTCTCACCCAACTCTCCCTCTTTATTCCCCCTTTACCCTCTCGCAATTCCTCGCCCCTCTGCCCTATCTCTTTGTCCTTTGCCTCTCGGGATCATCCGTTGGAGAAGCGCGAGCTAACATTATACTGTACCGCATGTGGATTTTTTTTCCTACTCATTCCCTCATTGTGGCATCGATCACAGGGCCCACGAAGATCAACGGGCACTTGCGAAATATCATCCCCCTCCCCCCTCTGCCTTTAAATTAGCATCCTTGGTGGATATCCTTATCGACTACGATCAGGAAAGTCCATCCGTCCAATCCAAATGCGATAATCCGATGTGTGGATAAAATCTAGTCGTGCTCTCAATGGTGCAGTATTAATGCACCATTGAGACACCGCACTGTGGTACTTGGCAGTCCATATTGGATCATTCGGAGCGAGTAATTAGGTGGCTGGTAGCCCATCAATCCAATGACGAAGGGCCACGGAGAAGAATAGCCACAATGGTAAAGTGGACATTGTCCAAACTGGTTCCAATACTCCTGTGCTGCACTTGCCTAGTAGTCCAAGAGCCAGCTACTTGTTTTTCTTCTACAGAATTAATATGCTTGAGGGAAAATGTTCGGGGGTGTCACCCTGAATGTAAATTTAAGTTTGCGGGACGGAGGGAGGGTTGAGCTTCAGCTGGCATCTTGGGAAAACACGTTTTATCAAATATCTCGTGAACCGCACATTGTACGATAAAAATAATAGAAATCGTTTTCGTAGATAATAAAATTCTCTACGACTTTTATTAATAACTTTTTTTTGTATAGTGCATACGTTTTTATTTATAGTGCGCGAAACTTTTTTCAACGAAACTTTTTTCAATCATGTGCTTATTGCTAAATATATAGTTAACGGTTGAAGTAACATTAAAAATGATAATAACCAAATTTGTAGAACACAAAATTTACAATAAACTTTATACCAAACTTATTTCCGTAAAATTTATACTTTAAGAGCTATCGCTTGGTAAACTCTTTCTTACTTGCATGAGGAGAACGTTCCAACTCATCCAGCTGGAACCACCACCTGTTCTCTTCCACTTCTTCCCCATGATCCGTTTTGATCCCCAGAACTCTCCTCGTTTTCCAATTCCAATGTTACTCCAAGCCAAAGCCCGATTCTTCCAATCGACTGGAAGGGACCGAAATGATTCTTGACCTGGCTTCGCGGCTGGAATATCTTCTGCTATATTTTCAGCTTCGAATTGTCGGACTTCGAACTGGTAAGCCGCGCGGAGACTTCTCTCGTTTTTTGCTGGTAGGAAATATCGTTCGGCCGATCTTCCAACGATTTGTCAGCGCCTCGAACATCCGTGTACCAGCTTATCAAATATATATCGAACACCGCTCCCTCGTGTATTTACCGTCCCTCGCACGCTGAGGCTTTTATTGCAGCTATCCGCACTGACCACATGAGCTTTCGATTTCATCGTCCAACCGGGGTTAATGCTCTCTCTCTCTCTCTCTCTCTCTCTCTCTCTCTCTCTCTCTCTCTCTCGATTCCCCGCCCTCTCATCCCTCCACCCCGCTCATCCGTTGCCTCTCCGTCAATAGGGAGAGAGAGGACGATCGTATCGAATCCGAACGCTTTATATATGTACGTGTTATTTCTGGATGCTACCATGAAGCTAGGTACATGGCAGTCTCTACGTGTAAGCGAGAATCCCGGGGGTGAGGCGGCCATGGAGGGGGGCAAGGGGGCAAGGGGGCAAGGGGATTCCCACGGTTCGGAATCCCCGGCTCAGTGTTGAGTGTCAGGTGTACTACTATTCCTTTGGAAACCGGTAGCCATTCGTTGATCATCAGCCACCCACGCGTGATCCTCTCGTCTTCCGACCCCCTCCCCTGCCCCCACGTTCCACCTGGTCTTGGTTTTCAGTGGTTGTTAGGCGATCCGAACTCCATGACTGAACAGTCGAGCGTGTGCTGGAAGAAAATACAGAGTTGATGTCAATTGGATTTGGATAAGAGGAATGAATTAACGTGATGAATTTCGGCTGAAATCATTGTGGGTTGTGGTTCGAGAGGTATGGCAGATTAATGTACATAAGGCATTAATGACACTGGAACTTGTTATGGACCTGTATTGGAATCAGTCCTGGCCCCAGACCTGCGGAATGAAACTTGTCCATGGTCTTTACCTGAACCATCTGCTGGTATCTATCCTGCTGGTTGTTTTGTGATCGTGAACCCTCGAACGGGTTCACGATTTTGTCCTACAAATCGTCCGGGATTCTTGTCCTGGAGCTTGTCCACGATCTTGTCCTGAACTTGCCCGCAGCTTTTATCCAAACTACTTCTCTACCAAACGAGCTACCCAAACAAACCTATCCTGAAACTTGTTCTCGACGTTGTTTTGGAACCTGTCCGAGATCTTGTCCTGAAACTTGTTCACGATTTTGTCCTGAACTTGTCCAGAACTTGTCCGCAGTGTTTTTTTTCTTCTTCCGAACTACTCCTGTGACTCGTACCTTCATTTTCCTTGGTTGACTCGATTAATCGTCAGTAATCGCGAAACGACGACACTAGAATACTTCGTCGAATCAATCGTCGATCGTCGGGCATCGATTCCTCGCTAATCCTCATCTTATCGCATTTCCCTCACCACGAGAGACCTGCTGCCGTATGGTCAATGGGATCCGGGACCTCGCCCCTCTGGAGTTTCGATCGCGATAAGGCCCCGCGAGGCTACGCGAACTTAGCAACCCCCCCCCCCCCTCCCTCCATTCCCCTATGGTCCCAGTACGGGCCCAGCGTTCGCATGCATACACGAACGATCATCGGCTTCTAAATACTGTGGTAATGGCGCTTAATATATCGCCTCGAGATAACAATCGTCGGAGAGAGAGAGAGAGAGAGAGAAAAGAACGAGACGGCCGATACGGGCCTTAGGGACTCTTTTTGCCCCGGGGCCTTATCTCGCGGGAACCGAACGCCTGAGATCGTGAGGACGGTGCGAAAGGATCCTTCTCGGCGCTCGTTTTCCGCTCCGATCCAGAGGCCTCGAGAAAGTATAATAAGGAAGAATTAACCAAGATTGCGCTATTCAGGTGCGCCGATCGAACACATCGATGAAATCTTTTCATTCTTATTCCCTCTTGTTCGCCGGCTATGCGTGCCGATCAATCGATCGATACCGATCAGCGTGGTGACGTCACGGAATGCATTGAAGCGAAATTCAAATGAGCCTAGGAGATATTTTCCCGATGGATTTTTTCACCAAGGGGTTACGTACCCCCGCCCCCTCCCCCACTAGTGGCTAGTGATTTTTTCCTAGAGGATTTTTGAGGTGATAGTCAGGCAACTGGATGTAGTCTTTCCTTCAGTTGCCTGATCCAGCTAGCTTCAGGCTATGATCAAGTAAGTGGACTTACGGCTTGCTTCAATTCGCCTGATCCAGCTAGCTTCAGGCGATGGTCAAGCAACTGGACTTACGGCTCACTTCAATTCGCCTGATCCGACTACTTAAGTAGATCAAGCCTTGACGTTATATCCTGGTCAGGCCTTGATGTTTTTCACTGATCAAGCCTTGATGTTCTATCCTCATCAGGCCTTGATCTTTTTCATTGATCAAGCCTTGATTATTTTACCCTGATCAGACTGAAGTCGAATCTTCATAGCACAAACTGCATTGGTGCACCATCTGTTGGCTGAAATCCGCACTTCATACTTGTACACCTGGTCTACATATACCCGTTGGAAGGAATTTGAATATTGTTTTGAAATTTTCAGGCTGTATTCTTAAGACATTTTGCTAACGATTTATGAAGAAAAAATGGATTTTTTGAAGCATCTAAAGTGATCGCCCCCCTTCAGGGGTTACAAATACCCGTGCAAAAGGTACGCGTGTGTGTGTGTGCGGAGAGGGCGAGTGAACCGATACAGGAAGAAGTATGATGGTCGGGGTCAAGAGGCTGCCGGGGACCGGTCACTTGACGTATAAACATAATGATTTAATGACCATTTCGTATACACGAACGACACAAAATTCTATGATCGGCTCGGGGCTTTAATGACACGTCACTTGCCACGGGGCACTGCAATTATTTAGCCAGGCACGTTTTGCTTACTCGCGTGTGACGTCACACACCGCGTTGCCGCGTCTTCTCACGCCCTATGACCGGTCTAGCCGCTCGGAAGAGAGTACACTCCACCCTAGAACTCCGCGGCCCACGCGTCCTTATTGCCGATATCAGCACAACGCGACAAAATCGGCAAATATTTTTTCAGTATTTGTTTTTTTTTTTCCCAAACAAACTTTCCTCACGAAAATCGGCAACATTTTCATTATTTGGGTGGTTTTTCTTTTCCAAACAAACCCAAACAAACCACCCGGCGCAAAAAAAATCGGCATCTTTTTTCAGTATTTTTTTTTCTCCCTTCGCAAAAATCGGTATTTTTTTTTTCTTTTCCAAACAAACCTAAGCAAACCTCCCCCGCAAAAATCGGCAATATTTGCAGTAATTTTTTTTATTCCCAAGCAAAGCCAAACAAACTTCCCCCGCAAAAATCGGTAACATTTTCAGTTCTTTTTTTTTTTTCTTTCCTAAACAAACTTCCCTCACGAAAATCGGCAACATTTTCTGTATTTTTTTTCTTTCCCAAACAAACCCAAACAAACCACCCGGCGCAAAAAAAATCGGCATCTTTTTTCAGTATTTTTTTTTCTCCCTTCGCAAAAATCGGTATTTTTTTTTCCTTCCCAAACAAACGTAAGCAAACCTCCCCCGCAAAAATCGGTAACATTGACAGTATTTTTTTTTTAATTCCCAAGCAAACCCAAACAAACTTCCCCCGCAAAAATCGGTAACATTTTCAGTTCTTTTTTTTTCTTTTCCAAACAAACCCAAACAAACCACCCGGCGCAAAAAATCGGCATCTTTTTTCAGTCTTTTTTTTCCTCCCTTCGCAAAAATCGGTATTTTTTTTTTCTTTCCCAAACAAACCTAAGCAAACCTCCCCCGCAAAAATCGGTAACATTGACAGTATTTTTTTTTTTAATTCCCAAGCAAACCCAAACAAACTTTCCCCGCAAAAATCGGCAACATTCATCCTCGCTAGAGTTTACTTATAATATTTCTTATGATTTTTATTTACAGTCAAATATTTTGGAATGAAATTTAAAAAAAAAATCCAAATTAATTTCGTGATTCGAAATCTTTGGACTATTCGTGTCGTTGGAGGCTGCGAGAAGGGAATCGAGTTTTGTCGATATCGCGTAACGTTCCCCGAACGTTATAACGGCACCGGAGCCACGATATATATATATATATATATATCAGGGATTTGAATAAAATATCGATTAAGAGACCTCGAGCTCTTCGACCCGTATTAGAGAGGTCGCTGGTTCGCTCCATCCCCCGCCCCTCTCGCGCGAAAAAAAAATTCAAAAAAAAATGCAAAATAAAAGGAATTGAAGAAAAAAAAAAAATGTAAAGAAGGAACTCGACATACCCTTTTGTATCTTTTTCTATTTCTTGTGTTTTCTCGCGATGCGCGCACAGTCGTAGAGTCGTCCCCGGGCTTCGTGTTCGATATAAATCAGATTGTATCGAGGCGCGCGCGTCGAGTGCCTCGCTTCGTATCGTTTAGCAGGATCTCTTTAACCCGGTGCGCGCGACGTGGGACTTTGCGGGTACGACGTTGGGCAATTATCGCCGATATATCGATGCGGCTTGGAAAATGTCACCGCAAAAACGGCGAGAACGTAAGGTCCGTTTCTCGGCTCGTAGCCGCGGAAAAGTCTACGCGTTGAGGCCTCTGTAGAAGCCAAAAAAAAAAAAAACATTTTTCGTACACTCTGCACTATTCATTTTTATTTCTTTTTATGAATTATTCATTTTGTTCATTAATTTTGTTAATTTTATTCAATTAAATGTTGTCCATTTTTTTTAAGAGAGAGAGAGAGAGAGAGTGAGAGAGAGAGAGAGAGAGAGAGAGCTCGATCTTCTGCCCAAGATATAAACGATTTTTCTTGGACCTAACAACAAGTTTCGAAATCTCTCCAGTTTTCTAATTTCCGTAGAGCCGACAATAATAATTCCATCGATAAATCGTCGAACGAGGCCACTATCCCAAAAAGAAAAATGTTATGAAGAAAAAAAAAATACGTGGGCCGTTCTCTCGCGAAAGCGGAACATTTGTATTAATTTTAAATCAAAATTTATCGATCGAATTGAATATTGAATTCCCCGATCCCGAGAATTGTACAAGTACATAATTAAATTTAATTTCGCCGAATGATATTACAATTCCACAAATGAAAAATCAAACTCAGTTCAATTGAATACAATTATTCGATTGTTCAATTTAAATATCGATTTTCACAATAAAATCGACTTCAATCGAATCTAATCGTCAGATTCAATTAAATCCAATTAAAAGATTGGATCATTTCATGTGATCAATTAAATTGGTCAAATTAACATTCTGATTCAATTGAATTATAAATTCATTCAATCCTGCATTCGGGTCAATGGACTTTGCCAACGACGAATACGAACCAGCCCTACTTCCGGTACGACGAATCTACACGTGAATTCCAAAGTTCAAGCATAACGAGATTCTCGACCAATAAAGAAATGAGAAAAAATAAATAAAAATAAAAATAAAAAAACCCAAATCGAATTAAGACGCAACGAATAGTACGAAGCCCACGTTACCGTTTTCCTAGAACCTAAAAGAAGAAGAAGAAGAAGAAAAAAAAAAGAAAATAAAATTCCAAATCACCAAAAAGGGGGCCACGGGCCCCATAAATCTCTCGGTCGAATCTCGCAACGCCTACCGAGCGATTCCTCTCTCTCTATATGTACTGGCCATACGACTGATATATTGTAACCGAGTGAGAGAGTCCATCGAAGGGCACATATACGTACTCCAATTTTATCCTCATCGAATTACCATAATGACCGTCCACGAAAGAAATAAAAACGAGTCGTCGGCGATCACACGACGCTCTCAACATTGGAAAAAAATAAAATCTATATTTTTATATATATATTTTAAAAAATATATATAATATAATATAATATAATATAATATAGTATAGTATAGTATAATATAACATAATATAATATAGCATAATGTAATATAATATAATATAATATAATATAATATAATATAATATAATATAATATAATATAATATAATATAATATAATATAATATAATATAATATAATATAATATAATATAATATAATATAATATAATATAATATAATATAATATAATATAATATAATATAATATAATATAATATAATATAATATAATATAATATAAATATAAATATAATATAATATAATATAATATAATATAATATTATAATATTATATTATATTATAATAATATAATATAATATAATATAATATAATATTATAATATTATAATATAATATTATATTATAATATTCTAATATTATAATATAATATTATAATATTATAATATAATATTATAATATTCTAATATTATAATATAATATTATAATATAATATTATATTATAACATAATATTATAATATTATAATATATTTTTATATTTTTTTTGCAACACCTGAACTGCACAATTCTCTGCGGAAATGAGGAAATTATTTTTAAATAACCTCGCGAGTGCTTTCAACGTTGATTTGCAGGGTTGCTTTTACCCGAGAATGTTTGTTTCGCTATACACTAACGTTTTTATTTATTTTAATTTTTTTGTTACGGATGTCGAGGAAAAAAATCGATTTTTTTTTCACCTTCATCTTGCGCACACACATATATGGGTATATAAATGTTATCCGAGTATTCTCCTCGTAGGTGAAGATGGAGGTCGATTTCTAATTCCCGCAGAAACTTACGCTCGGTCATGGTGCCAGGCGAAGAGTCTCCATAAATTGACGGGTTTACGTGCGCATTTGCTTAGTTTTTACGATCCGCCCGAGCGACGCGACTCTCCCCGTTTCGACTCTTTCCAAAGTAAATATCGCGCCTTCCATATAGGAGCGCGGGCATTGAGATGCGTGTACGCGTGTAAATTTTCGATGCAAGCGTGATGAGAAAAGTTTGGATGTCGAGAGAGATCATCGACAGCACGGTCTCTCTCTCTCTCTCTCTCTCTCTCTCTCTCTCTCTCTCTCTCTCTCCACCGGGATGAGAAGACAATAAATAAATGTAAAATAATCCCGGTTCAACGACGGTCGACTTTTCCATCGTTAAGACGCTCCGACGCTCTTCTACAGCGCTGAAAACTCGTCCCGAGTTCACGAGAGAAATCCGTCTGTCATTCATTGGCAACCAAGGCGATCATTCATCCCGCGAAACTGCCACGAATTTTTCCATTTTTTGTAAATTTACAGCGTCACGTGACAGCATCCTGAGCGTGTTTCGCAAAAAGAGGGAGAGGGGAAGTGAGAGGGTGAAAAAAAAGTTGATCGCACCGTCACAGCGCGGTATCTAATGGGCCTATATAGCGGTATTGTGAATAAAAGAAAGAAAAAAACCAACAACAACAACAAAAAAGAAACACAGAAGATGCCTACCTTCGCCTTATGGCTACCTCAACCACCTCCCGTATGCGTAAGCACATTGGACAACATCATTATGCGCCGGGGTTACGAACAGCTGTCTACGAGATGAGCCAATTAGAGGCATATACACGGCAAACAGAGAATCTCTCCCGACTGTGTACAGGGTGTCCCAGTATCCGTGTAGATGGCCGAGGAAAAGGCCCCACGAAGATCCGAGTACCGAAAGATTCAAGGGTGTCTAGCGTGGTGTAAACTCTTTTTCGGCCATATTTTTTTTGCAAAGATACAATTGAGGCCAACGTTACTAGGATCTTCGGAATCAGCGATGAATTTGACATCGGATAGTACATTTTGATGTCCTAGAATCTAAAAATCAATTTTAACCGCTTGGCCGAAATTGCCATTTTTTGATCGGCCATAACTCAGCCTCTAATCGATCAATTCGGATCGATGACCATATTTCGGAAAAGGGTTTGAACTGACTTAGAAAATGCCGTTCGACCCGTCCCGATATCTCAATTACTTCTACCCGAAAAAGCCTTCCGAATATCGCGAAAATCGACAAGCAAAAGAATCGGCCAAATTCGCCAGGGTGACTTTGAGGCGATCCAGCGGTTAGGCAAATCGTCCTAGCCGGTTGGGTCAAAATCCATTCGAAAGCTAGATCAATTACGCGCAAAATGAGCCTAGGTAGAAGTCCTTAAGTCAAAAGGGCGAATCTGGAGGAGCCGCTACACGAAGATCCGCGAAGTGGCGGTTTTTCGATCGGCCATAGCTGAGCGGCTGATTGACGAATTTGACATTTTTCGGAGGCCTCCGGAAAGACCTTTGAAGACTGGATAAGCTGGACACCTTGTACATCCCCGCACACGGGACGTAGATGTCGCACATACAAGGGGCCCAATCTTCTTTCGACGTCTGCCCCGTTATCGAGAATATAGGCAGAATACACGTGGTAGTTAAGTATGCTCGCCTGATCGGACTGCTGCTCCGCCACACCGCGAGAGAGAGAGAGAGAGAGAGAGAGAGAGAGAAAGAGAGAGAAAGACAGCTCTGTATCAATGATAAAAAAGCTGGATATCCCTGTTGGCTCGCGGGAATGGAAAATTTCGCGCCAGTATGCGCTTTTACGTGGCACTCGATGATGTCGGAGCCGCCGACGCCACGGGGGGAATTATAGTAATCCGGTGGCACGTGAGGCGTACCACCGGTACCCTATTACCGCACATATTGCATTATCGCAGCCACCGGGCGGCCCAGCGAATGAATAGAAATTATTTCTCCCCGCTCCTCTACCGTGCATCCCTCCTCCATCCCTTATAAAAAATATTTTCATGCGTGAGAATTTAAGTACGCACGGAGAAACATTGCTCGCGAATCTTCACTCGTCTGCATTCATAGCCTGAGCCCTAACGGACCTAGGTCTATGAGGATGCACGGCCCAATAATTGGGGCCTTTGATTGCTTTTTGAGCTTTTTTCGTGGACAATCTTCATTCACCACATTTTGATTCCTCGATTGCCTTGTCCTGTGTGGTTCCATTGCAGATTGAGTCAGTTCAAGCCACTGATTCCTGTTGGCAATCTGCTTCAAATTTGGATGTACTGCAGACTCGTCATTTGATTGCTTCGTCCGATATGTTTCCAGAGCAGATTCTTCGATTGTTGTAGCTACTGTTGATTCTCTGCACATTGGCACCTCTTTTGCTCTGCCTCGTACGCTGCCATTGGATCCGTAGGCTCCTCTGATTGTTTTCCTTGATTCCCAAGGTCACAAGAGCCCAAAAACTTCCCTTCGCGCCCCTTCCACTTTGATGCACAACCGGAAATAGTTATCACTTCGCGTTGAGGATCGATGATCGTTTCGCGTGCTACGAACGGCTGCAATAAAGTACACCTCGTTCAATCACGCCACGTTGGCCGGTACGTTGGTTCTCCCATTTAGCGGATGATTCACCGCGCGAACGTGTCTCGGTGGAGGTGTCGATAGGATAATAGCCGCGTTGCGAGCCGGATCGCATCGTCGACTTCGTCTTCGTCTTCGTCGTCGTCGTCGTCGATCGTTGCGGTCGATACCACGAGGCTGGTAATCACGGTATGGCATCTGCCTTGGCCCCGATCCATACCTGCAACGATAATGACCATCTCAAGACCTGACTCCACCGAGTCCCAGGGAACGCTTTCCAACAAAAGTGTCCAAAAAAAAAGCCAAAATTACCAGGAATGGCATTACCATTGACATTGAGATTCCAGAGTCAGATTTTTCGATTTAGGGCCCAACGAAGAGGACCAAGAATGATGGTGGGAATCTCAGGAAGTTGAGGTGCGATAATTTCTGGAATATTTACAACGCTTCCAGATGGTTGGTTGCCGGCATAGGCCGTAACTCAGATCAAGACCAAGGCCCTGCGTGGTAGCGGGGTAAAATTAGTGAGCCACTAGGCCGAATTTCGTTCGCTCGGCTCGCTCGGCTCGCTCTTGCCGTCACAGCATGCTACGAGACAAGCGGTTGCTGTCATGCCAAGACTCTTGAAACACTCACCCCTCCCCACCTCCACGAATGGCATTCCAACACTCCTTATTAAAATTACTCTCAGCCTACCGGCTAAGGACAAGCAGCGGGCAAGATCCTCGTAGATCCACCCCTCCCCGCCCCGCCGCCAAAATTTATGAAATTCTTTTGCTTATTGTTTCAAACGAATAGCGCGCGACGTTCCGAGAGATCGGATAAGGCGAGTGTCGTAAATCCCAGGCAAAAGGACATATGCGTGTGTGAGTGTGTTTGAGGATGGAACAGATCTGCCGGACCCATTATCATCGGACAAGAAGTTACGACCGATGGTGATCACCGACCCCCTAGAGCGATTCTCGTCTTCTTCGTAAAAATGGCCACGATCATTGCCCGCTTAAATGACGGTTAAAACAACTGAACAAAGCAACTTAGTTTGCTCTGCCAGCCCGAAGAAGCCTTTGGACAAACAGCCATTTTTCCATACGCTGCACATATATTATTTTTTCGTTTCTATCGTGCCTTCATCGCCGTCCCGTGTCTTCTTACTCAAGCAAGCGCTAGTAGAACGCCGGGCGCCCTCGTAGTTCGGCCGCCCGCCGCTAGGTGGCCAGCCGCCCGGTTGTCTCGCGCTAGCGAAGTAGCCCAGCCACGGATATAAGTAGAGACTCGCGGCGTCACGTTCAATTTTAAAAACGACGTATCCAATCGTGATTCCACGATCCTACAATCTTTATCCATTGTTCGATGATTAAGTGGTGAGCTATGAGAATGTCCGTACAACTTTTCTTTTTTTTCTTTGTAAAATGGCAACTCCCTCGCGATTTGCGGAATATCGTCGTGTGTCTCAGTTTCTTAAGCTTCGTGTTTTTTTTTGTTGTTGTTGTTTTTCTTTAAGGGGGGAAATTAAATGGCAGTATCCCGTTTATATGGGTGTCGAGTTTTGCCGGTCCCAGCGTCGTACGACCCCATGCGGAGATTCGTATAACGAACTCTCTCGAGAGTTTCCAACTTGGCGCATTAAGGGCTCTACTCTCATCCTCTCTACGTGACCTCCGGCGCCCTTTTGACCCTTGGCGACTGTACCTAGGGTACGGATAATACGTATGCTTAAAAGAGAGATACCTTTGCACAGGTGAATATATACGTATATGCAATACGTTGGAGTTCGAGACCTCCGAGTCCTCACCCTCAACCTCAACTCGGATTTCATCGGATTCAATGGAGCAGCGCTAAGGGGCCACGGCTATTAAATATATGTAATACATAATGTCGGAATAAAATCGCTCGGCATTCTCCAGTAAAGAACGAAAAAAAAAAAAAAAATGAAAAAAAAAAAAAGAAATCGAATCACCCAACTCGTATTATCCCAATATTCATGCTACATTTCCTCGGCGGTTCTTAAAGGCCAATAAAAAAATACTTAAAATAACCGAGAACCACCTCGAATCGCTCGAATACCAATTGGAAAGATTAAAGCTCGACGTTTATGCGAATTTTAATTCGCCCTCTACGAGAACGACGAAGCAAAATTCGAAAAAAAAAAACAAGACACGATGAAATAAAATTGAATAAAAAAAATCCAAGATCTTGCTCGTTAGCTATGAAGTTTTTATCGAAATGTCAGAATTTTTTGCAATTAATTTTTCATTTTTCACGATTTTGAAAAATATTGAAAATTCGGAGATGTGCGAGAAAAATGGGAAAAATGTAAATAATAAGTGAATAATAAGTTAGTGAAAAGAATAAAAATAAATACAGTAAAAATCCGATAAATTTTCATAATTATAATTGACAAAAAAAAAATACCATGACAAATAAATAAAGAAATAATAATAAATTGCAACAACGATTTTTCTCAAAAGCAAAAAAATTGATAAAATGTATTAAAAATAATTAATTAATAAAAAATAATTTTTTTATTTTTCCCAAAAGCAACAGAAAAAAATTAAAAAAATATACAAACAAAAATTTGACCTTTGTAAAAATAAACTCTATTACCTAACGAATCGCATCATCGGCGAGTCTTGTCTCAGACGGAGAAAAAAAAAAATGTCCGGTTCTCGCAGGAGCGTCGATAAATTCCGACGAAAAAGGTAAGAAGGAATATAAACGAAAGAAGGAAGAAAAAAAAAAAAAGAATCGACGAAAATTCAGCGTGAAAGCGTAGGAACTTCGCTTCGTACGTTCCCCGCTTGCGGATATTATGTATCGCGAATTATGTACTGGTGGATAATAAATAGAGAAGAGGCGCAGCAGGTGCATAAGCCAAGTTATACGCACCTTGTTCGGGCGGAGATCGATTGGAAGTCCCGTGTGGGTGGACTACGGGGTAATCGATTACGTATTCAATGTATATATACGAGCTAGGTGCGATGGCGATGCTGCGGCACACCGTAGTAAATATATATACAAGCTCTACGAGATAGCGCTAAAGCTTCCTGATGATGCATCACCCTGTTGCATTTTCTCCTAAAGAGAAAAAAAAGGAACACGCATACATTGGGTTGAAGTAAAAAGTTCTGAGCGTTTTCCGCTAGGTGTCTTTAGTGAGTTTTTTTGGGTTTGTTTGGGTTCAAAATCGTGAAAAACCCGAACACTCAATTCGGACCTCTACTGTCGACAACTGGCCAGATTGAAGCAGACGATCGACCAGAAGCGGCCAGAATTGGCCAATAGGAAGGGTGTTGTGTTCCATCGAGACAACGCCAGGTCGCACACGTCTTTAACGACGCGCCAGAAGCTCTGAGAGCTTGGATGGGAGGTTCTATCGCACCCGCCGTATTGCCCAGACCTGGCCACCAAGCGATTATCACCTTTTCAAGCATTTGCAAAATTTTCTTCATGCTACAAAACTGG
>OZ010714.1:35264227-35325922 GCA_963932345.1 Ophion ventricosus | reverse complement strand
TCGAACTTCGAGGCACTTCCGGAGAACTGTTGAGGACTTCCGGAGCAGTGTGAAGACTTCGAGAGAGCTGCCGAAGACTTCCGGAGGATTTAAGACGACTTCCGGACGACTGGAGAAGACTTCCGAACTGCGAGGAACTTCCGGAGAACTGTAGATGACTCTCGGAGAAGCGTCGAGACTTGGAGAGAGCTGTTGAAGACTTCCGGACAACTGGAGAAGACTTCCGAACTGCGAGGAATTTGCGGAGAACTTTGGAGGACTTCCGGAAACGTGTGAAGGCTTCAAGGGTGCTGTTGAAGACTTCCGGAGGATGGTAGGGAACTTCCTGATAACAGTGAAGACTTCCGGTAAGCTGTGGAGAACTTCCTGATACCAGTGAAGACTTCCGGTAAGCTGGGGAGAACTTCCTGATAACATCGAAGACTTCCGGTAAACTATGGAGAACTTCCGAAGCAGTATGAAGACTTTCAAAGAGCTGTTGCAGACTCCGCAACAACTGTGGAAGATTTCCAATCTGTCAAATATTTCCAGGCAACTGTAGAGGGCTTCCGAAAAACTGGGAAACGCTTCCGCATATCTGTAAAGGTCTCCGGACACCTCTAAAGACTTCCGGTTTGTTTGGGTTGAGCTGTACAAAACTACCAACCCGTAGGCACGTCCAGCGGACTGTAGAGAATTCCAGCGGACTGTAAAATGAGGGTAGTAAAAGTACACCCGTCTTTTGGATGCCCTGCCATAAATGAAGACTCCGCGCCACGTATGAAGCCCAAAATGTTAATCCATTTCGAAATCATCAAACCCCTTTCAACGAGATCCGCATAACCGAATATGCAATGAGAACGAGAAATGCCGATAAGTGCGCGTTTGACCCGAAACCCTCGACGGCAAATCACGTATCACAGTTTACACGGGGCTCAAGTGGCATATAACCGCGGCTATAAAGCAATACACACGTAGTTCATTAATCACGAGTACGCGGATGTGTGTGTATGTGTGTATAGCTTCAGGACGCCCGTGGTAGGAATGCTTTCGTATTTCGAGACTTGCAGTCCATTTATCACCGTTGCAATAGTGCAAGAGGGCAGTCAAGGAGGAAATACATTTGTAGGCGAGCTTCAGTGACTCTGCCCTCAAAAGAGAGTGTGCGTCTCTCCCTCTCTCCCTCGCTCTCTTGCTGTCTACACGCGTGTGTACGGCTGTGCGTGAGCCTAAGTTTGCATTTAGTGGGTGTGCGTGAGGTGAGCGAGCTTCTCGCTAACAAGTGGATAGGCTGTCTCCACGGATGATGTAGCACCAGCCCGAGACCAGTGGCCCCCCTATGGCGTCCGACACCTCCAACCTTCGAACCTACGACCGATAGAGGCCCTCTCTTTCTCTCTTAGCCACGGCTTCGTCCACCACCAGCCCGTCAAATGAACCCAGGAAGACGACACCACGTTGGCCAATCATCCTGCAAATCCATAGTCTGGAGACACTACATTGGCCGATGAGGAAACCGGAGTCTCATTTAAAAGCTGGTGACCATGGTCCTTGGGATTGAGGGTCGTGGGCCTGAAGAGCGGAAGTCTTCAACCAATCGTCCGGAAGAGATTTGTGCTCGATTCATAGACCGCCCAATTCATAGACTGCCTTGGGTTGCTTGCTATGCGATCTTTGCTGACAAGTCTTCATCCATTTGTCCAACGGATCCTTCAACTGAGCCAGCTGAGGCAGTCAGCTGGTGGCGCAGATCCTTCTTACGGGGCGGGTGAAGACTTCGTGCGCTGCACGTCATCCGCAATGCGAAGTTGCCATCGGAAATCCTCAAGACCCGTGTTCACGCTTTCTCGACGTTCGGCGATAATACGGACGTAATAATGCCAAGGTGTCCAGGGGATGAAAACCATACGGTCCCAAAGTGGATCGGGGCCTGACGAGAGATTTTTTGTTTCGGGTATGACAACTTGGGGAAAGAGAGAAGAGGAGCGATGTTGATGAGCCGAGGAAACGGAGTGAGCTGGAGGCCGAGGGCGTTCATTGAAATCGACCCACCGCGTTGGCTCGTTGCCGCTTTGACGGGGCCCTGCTACAAGGCCCAGCATCCTGGGGCCCTCCGGTACCGAGCATTGCTCGTGCGAAACTGACGTCTCGACCCCTCCCATGCTGTGTGTTCCAACGGACACGCGCTCACGCCCTTACTCAACTCACTTCTCGTCGGCCCTCAATTCTCACGTATATGACAGGACAACTTGGGCCCTATGGCCGGTATCGTATATTGCACCCAACTTGGTCAACTAGTCTGCATTACGTTCTTGCATCTATCTTCGTGCGATGTCCCTTGACGGGGCCCAAAAAATTGGAAGGTGGATGTAGCTGGCAAATTTACCAGACTAGTAAATCGCTATCCTGATGGAGGTTTATTCCGGACTCTGGACTTACTCAAAACAATTGAGGCACAAAAATGTAGAAGGTGGATGCAGCTCGAGCACTCACTGGAGGCATATTCCAGGCCCTGTTGGCGGCCCAAAACGATTAAGGCCCTCAATTGGGGCCCATAAAAATTTTGGAGCTGAATACAGCTCTCAAATTTGTTAGACTACTAATGAGATTTGAGGTGATGCTTAATTAGGGCCCAAAAGGATTGGGGCCCAACAAAATTTTGGACCTGAATACAATTCTCAAGTTTGTTAGACTATTAATGACATACTTCTATTTGAGGTGATGCTTGATTAGGGCCCAAAACGATTAAGGCCCCCGTTTTGGGGCCCAAACAAATTTTGGACCTGAATAAAGCTCTCAAATTTGTTAGACTACTAATGAGCTATTCCCAATTGAGGTGATGCTTAATTAGGTCCCAAAAATTGGCATCGCCTTCAACCCCCCCCCCCCCCCCCCCCCCAACTACTCTTGAAGGCCGTTAAGGCAATCAGCCTAAATTCTACGGAAAATTGAGTATTTGGTACGTTCGTAAGTTGAAGGGATTCGGTGTGAAATGGAATGGCAGGATTCGCCTCAAGATGGTAGTGCTCACGAGTAGAGGGAAGACGTGGGAATGCACGTCGCCGCGGATTACGCCCCTCGCCATCACGGCAATATGCACTGGTATATATTACGGTTAGTCCGAGGCCCCGTTCAATGCCGCATATTCACTTTAAGCAAGCCGGGTTCGTGACCCCCGTACAGCCGCTGGATTATCAACTCTCCTTGGCGAGCCCTCCAATTGAACACGGCGGCAACGTCCCTCAAGCATCGCGAATACTTTTAAGTTTTTTTTTTTTTTTTTCTTTTGTTTGTTACATTGAAGGCGCCACGTCACGGCGGAGGCTGCAATTACAAATTTAGAGGCGAGACCGAGTCGTGCCAAATACCTCCCTAGACGAGATCCCAGTGCCGCCCTCTTTCTCGCCTCGTTCCACCAACGCGAACCCACAACCGACCATTATACACGCTGTGCACCTTAAGCTCCAGGTTTCACGAATCTCTCCCGAGCCTGTACAGTTGACAGACTTAAGGGGACCAACTCTTTTTTTTCTCGGAGACAAAATCTCGGAACCCAAACAAACCCAAACAAACTCTTTTTTTTTCTCGGCGACAAAATAATTTGTTTAGGTTTGTTTGGGTTTGTTTGGGTTGACAGACTTAAGGGGAGCAACGCTTTTTTTTTCTCGGAGACAAAATAATTTTATTTTGTTTATTGATTTTTCTTAGGACGAAATAAAATTACATTAAAAGTGGAATTTAAATATGCTTTTATTTATATCGAATGACAATCATTTTGCTGGGATAGTCGTCTGCTGGACTTCCGCGATCCATTTTCGTCCCTCATCTCGTGCTGGAAGGAAATTATGTTTTTTTTTTATTTTATTGAAGAAACGTTGCTTATCAATGGCAAAATCACTGGACTAGTTTATCATAGATTTAAATTGAATTTTAATTATTTTGGATAACTTTGAGTTGTGATTCAGAGTTTGTTTTCTATCGATTTGCTCACGTACGATGAAGAATTGTTTATCCAAGAGCCTTGAGTGCCGAAAGGAGGCCGCCGATAAAAGGATCGGCATTGGGATCGGCGCTCCTACCGCTGCTCGGTACACCGAAAAAAGTGAAAACGATATTTTAATCGGCAATCAAGAAAATTGTTTAACATAATACAATGCGATGCAAAGCACTAATAATTATCGATCAATAATATTGATGAATTTTTAATTAATGCATTAATGCATTAAATGCATTAATTAATGCATTTTTCTTTTGCTCGTTGAAAAGTATTATTATTATTATATTTTATGATTACTATTATTTGTTATTGTTTATCATGAAATTTATAAATATAAAACTTATTCCGTTATTTATTTGAAATATTTGTCAAAATATGGAAGATAATTTTTTTCTAGTAATATAGTAGATATTTTTTTTTTTTATGTATTTAAAACCCAAACAAACCCAAACAATGCGATGTAAAGCGCTAATGATTATCAATCAATAATATTGATGAATTTTTAATTAATGCATTAATTGCAATTTTATGTATTAATGCATTAAATGCATTAAATGCATTTATCTTTTGCTCGTTGAAAAGTATTATTATAATATTTTATGATTACTATTATTTGTTATTGTTATCATGAAATTTATAAATATAAAACTTATTCCTTTATTTATTTGAAATATTTGTCAAAATATGTAATATTTTTTTTTTTCTAGTAATATAATAGATATTTTATTTATTTTAAAATGTATATATTTATAAAAAAAATATTTTAAATATATATTTCGATTTTGATAGCAAAATTGTTGTACTCTGTTGACCGATAAATATATCGCTGCGAAATGTATAATAAAGATTTATCAGAGGATTTCATGTAATTATATTGTTCCTTACGGACGAGCTTTGAGCAGTGCAAGAAGTTGCTTCCTGCTTATTGGATCAGCACTCCGACGACTTTTCGCGGTACCGAAAACAATAAAATTGGATTGTAATATTTTTTATAAATGGTAAAAAAAAAGTTATCATATGCATGTAACTTACCCTATTTTTTTAGCCAATGCACTACGACTTTTCGCGGTACCGAAAACACTAAAATTAAATTGTTATATTTTTTTTTATAAATAAAATGCTAAAAAAAATTAATACCTGATTTTTTAAATTAATTTACTCCACAATTTGTTAATTTATCGAAATAATTATTTAATAATTCCTAAAAAAAATTCGTATACATTATTTTTCTATTTGTTAAGAGAATATTTTATATTATTTAATTAAACACAATGGTGTTTATTAATCTTATGCCTGTAACTTACCCGATTCTTTTAGCCAATGCAAGAATTGGTTTAAGATTTATCGGATCGGGATCGGGATCGGCGCTCCTACGACTTTCCGCGGTACCGAAAACAGTAAAATTGAATTGTTATATTTTTTTATAAATAAAATGGTAAAAACCAATTTAATTGAACTTATTGTTTATTAATTATATGAATGTGTCTTACCCGTGGGCTTTTTTTAACAGTAGCAGAATTTTGTGATGTGTCAAATGCGGATCGGCGCTCCTACGACTTTTCGCCGTATCAAAAACAATAAAATCAGATTAAAATATATTTTTTTTTATAAATCCATTGGCAAAAACGATTTTAATCGAACTTAATGATGTTTATTAATTGTATGAATGGGTCTTACCCGTGAGCTTTTTTTAACATTTTCAGACATTTCTTACGAGACAAAGGCGGCTCGGGGCTACTACCACTTTTCGCCCTACCAAAAACAATAAAATTGGATTGTAATATATATATTTTTGTAATAAATAAATTGGTAAAAAACGTATTTAATTGAACTCAATGATGTTTATTAATTATAGAAATGTGTCTTGCCCACGGGAATCGAGCCATTCCTGACATTTGTGAAGTTCCTCACGCCAATTGGGATTCCATTCGGGACTCCTACGATTATTCGTGTCGAATAACACGTTAAATGATTCAAGTTTTTTTTTTTTAATCAATAAACTAACGATTTTTCGTTACCTCTTCGACAAATTATGTTGCAATATTTTTTTCAGCAATGAACCCATGCCAGGATCAGCATCGCGACGAACGAGTTCTTCTACCTCGGCTTCCTCCGAATCGGCCTGGGTCACCGTAATCGCCACAGCGACCAACAAGAGTAAGGCACTTCCATGAAGAAACTTCATGATTTTTTCTTTTTCTCGGTTCTCGGTTTCTTTCGAACTGTTGAACTTTGAGTGTGCTGCTTACGAAAAAATCCGCGCTTTTTATACTCAATTTTCTCATAAATATATTCTTTTTTTTATTGATTTTTTTTATTTGCTGGCTCAGCCGTCTTGCTATTTCTATTTTATTGCATCGCCGCGGTATGAAAATCGGCAGTTAAGCGTCCAAAGTATTTCCTTACGAGGATCCTTGAAGCGTTGGCCTAAATTTTCCCATTTTTTTTTCCTTTTTATACAAAGGCGAAATTTTTTTTTCATATTTTCTCGAAGTATTCGAATACTTCAATATAACAATATTCCTTCTTTTTCGAGCTGAAAAATAAATATTTTCACTCGACAATTTGTTTGGAAATAATAAATGTATTTATTATTGCGTACGATGGATTGATACGAGAAAGCATTGTTCCATAATATATTATGATATTAAAATATTATATTATAATACTATAATATTATAATACTATATTATTATAATACTAAAATATTATCATACTATAATATTATAATACTATAATATAATATTATAATAATATTATAATACTATATTATTGTAATACTAAAATATTATAATATTATAATATAATAATATTATAATACTCAAATATTATAATATTATAATATTATAATAATATAATACTATAATATTATAATAATATTATAATATTATTATAATATTATAATATTATAATATTATAATATTATAATATTATAGTATTATAATAGTATATAATATAGTATTATAATATTATAATATTATATATACTATAATACTATAATACTATAATATTATAATACTATAATATTATTATATATATTACATTTTATTATTTAAATATATTGAATCCATATTAATTTAATAATATATCTAAATGTAACTAATATAATGAAAATTATATGATAATTGAAAAATCACGGAAAAGCTTTCATCAACGCACAATTCTTTCAACTTGCGTATTCATTTTTTTGCACAAAGATATCGCCTTATCCAATTCGAGCCACCAGATACCGCAACTTTTACCATCGTCTTATCGTTCATAGGAAATGCGTGAGAAAAAAAAAACATTTTACTCGCTCTCCGCCTCGGGTTTATTTATTTGCCGAACGATACGAGAGTAATAAAATTTCGAAGTCGCTCGCAGGAAAATTGTGTGTGGAAATTTATATCTTCGACTGGCCTCCCCCAACCCGCTCGTTCCGCTTTTCTCAAAGGCGTGTAACGATAGGGTAAAAAAAAAGGACAAGGGGGTTGCAACTCTCGTAACTCGAAACCCCATACTGGCTCTCCCCGTTGTAAGAACTCGGAGGGATTTCTCTCGAGTCGTTGCACCGCGTGGGTGCAAGTCGCTAATTACACGTCTGAGAGACCAGTCGCGTCTCAAGGTGTTGCTTATTATGCACGCCTGGGATACGAGAGAGAAACTTTGTAACTGAAAAAAAAAAGGTTGAGAAAATAAAGGGAGAAAAAATTACGAATAAAAGAGAAACAGTTGCTCGTATACACAAAAGTATTGCAAGCCCTAAGTTTCATATGAAATTACCACATAACTGCATTAGCGGCTCTCGAGGAGCCTCGTGCAACGCTAATTGAAGGCTGGGTCGTGCCAGATCGCAGCTTACCTTTTTTTTTCCAGTTACATCAATTTTTTTCCCCGAGAACTTTTTTGTTTGACGAAAAAAAAAATAATTTCTACAAATTTTAAGGTAGCTATTAATTTATTATCAATATTTCTCGAAATTATATCATTTTTTTATCGACCGAATTTTTTACGAAGTTTTTCAATTTATAAAATATTCTTTTTCATCGCCAAAGGTTAAAAAAAAAAATTTATTCAATAAATCGAAAAATTCCAATAATTCACCAATATTTCCCGTCTTCCAATCGCGTGTGCCCCCTTAATGATTAAAAAAAAAAATCTTATCACGCTTTTCATTTGTTGGTGGATTTCCGCTGATGCGAGGGCTTTAAAAAGAAGTTTGGGTCTGGGATATTTCTACTTGAAACCCTAGAACCCGCTGGAAACAAGGCACATAAGATCCTTCCTCAGCATTGAATAATGGAGTGAGGATTCGACGTGATGAGGAGCATTAATAAAGCCGATGAAAATGTCCCTTTTATATTTCGCACCTTGGTACTCTCTCGTCGTTGTTGACGTTCCCCTGGCACTGCGGTTCCAATTTGTTTCTTTTTTTTCTTTTCTTTTTATTTATTTATTTATTTTTTATTCGTTAAGTGGGCGTAGCGAGTCCGAACACAAAGTTCCGTCCAGACAACTAATGCGGCAATATTGATAGCCGAGCTTTCGTTGTTTTTTTTTTTTTTAATTTTTCTCAATTTTCTACAAAAGTAAAATTATTTGTAAAATATTGAGATTTATTATATTTATTTTTAGAATATTTACAAATAATATCAAAAAATTGAGGAGTAATTGAAAAAAATCTGCGAGAGCTCCAAACATTTTATCGATATTTATTTTGTTTCTTAAACAAATTTCCTTTCACCGTAAGTGATTTTTTTTTCGTATCGTGGAATGAAAAAAAAAATGCCTGGGTATCGTTGTCGAGTGTATAAATAATTTATCCGTGGATGAGACGAGACGAGAACAACGAGTGGGTGAAAACCTTGGCTGCGCAGCGTTGGGCCAGGATTTATCAGGGCGATATGTCTGCGGTTGACAGTCCGATGTGTAGACATCGCTCACTTCGCGACCAGCATTTCTCACCTCGCTCTACCGCTCGACGCTCTTAGAGACTTGTTCATTTTTTTTTTTTTTTTCGTTTTTTTTTCCTAGATAGGCTGACCCAGGGTGTTCCTACCTTTTTCATCTCTCGGTATAGCGCAACGACGACCCCTCGAATTGTTCGATTAAATAGCATCATTTTTCTCCGTCGGAAAACACTTGTCTGCCGCTCAACACGCACGCTTAATAACGCACTCCGTTGCAATCACGATGACGTTCCTAGAACTACACTCGTAGAAGATTAAAGTAACGTGTTAGCGCGTGGAAAAATGTTTCCTTACACAAATTCCCAAAAAAAAAAATCCAAAAGAACATTGACGCGGAGCGAGCAAACCGGAAGTAACGAAAATTTTATTTTGACATTATCATTCTACAATCCCAATGATGCCCAATGACGTATCATTGCCGAAAATCAATTTTTTTTTGTGTAGTACGAAAAAGTGCCGCTAGGTGGCCAGGGGGCCTCGTCGCTCGCGCAAGCGAAGCACGTAGCCTTACGGTATACGTAAAAACGTTGGATTACGGTGCTCGAACGCGGTAAACATAAGCTAGCTTTTCATTCTCTTCCTGTACGCTACGTTGTCTCGTTTTGTATGATTTTTTTTTTCGTTCAGGCGACAAAATGATTCTCGTGTTGGACGTATACGGTGTCTTTCAATCTCACTCGTAGCTCCGAGCAGTCTCTCTCACTCTCTCTCTCTCTCTTCCTCTCATCGCGTCGGTGAGCGATGAGACTGACGTAGCGAGATCGAGATGCAAAAGAGGTCCCGCGCGATTTACCAACTCGTAGTTGCTTTCAAACTCGCCGCCTCCGAAGCGGATAAATTCGCCCGGGCTCTGTCGATCTATTAATTCGAGCCGGCTTTACATTCCTACGGGGAATCCTCGAGTGCCGCGATCTCCGAGTCTCTCCTTCGCGACCTTCCTTGCCCTCTCATTCTCTTTCTCACCCACACACACGCACACACACACACACCCACACACACACACACACACACACATATTCGTACTTTTTTATTGCCCCCGATCGTTTAATTTATTTCTAAAGGGTGGAGAGATCGTTCGCGCGACAAACGTGTATGTGTGACTCGGTGACCCCGAGGCCAATGGCGACTCCCCCGATACTATATGACCCTACCAATGGTTATTTGTATCACCTTGTATGCAGCATACCTCTGATAATTTTTTTTTTTCCCCAAGAGCTACAAAGCTCAACGATAAATTAAGGGATGGGGGGGCGGGAACAATTCGAGAATGAAAATACTACGAGACGGTGAACGGTTTTATTTTCTCAAAAACGTATCGACGAAATTCCGAGAAACTTTGGCAACAATTTCCACCTTAAGGGAACAGGACGATCGAAAAATGTGTGCCAACTTTGGAAATTGTCACCAAACAAACCCAAACAAACTCAAATATTTATTATCTTTTGAAGAATATTTATATCGATTTTCAAATTCCACCCAAGGTAAACAATTTTCGATACAAAGTTGGTCAATTATTGATATTTCTTCTTTACAATAAACAAATATTTTTTTTACGTATCTTTACGTACTAAAAATAAAATAAAACCCAAACAAATAGCGCAATTAATTTGCGCATAATGAAATCGGCAAGATTTCGCCAATTTTTCGGCGAGTAGACCAAGCCCCTTAAGGTAGGACGCACGGAGTGTCGGTAGCGAGGGCATGTGTGTCCTCTCGCGGCGCGAGTGCGGCCGATCAGTTGTACGGAATCGTTCCGAAGCTCGGTTATGTATGAAGCTATAAATCTCCAGGGGGGGACAAATCGCCGAGTCGTACGTTCGTTCTCTCAGAGGCTAATTGTTGGGAAGGCGAATGCCGGGACTCTACGAGCCAGTTCAATGGCGGCTTCTGTTTGGCAAGAAGCGCCCTCTGGGCGCATCTCTTCTCGCGGCCTTTCCTCTTCGCTGTTCGTTGATAAGAAAAAAAAAAAAGAAAAATAAAAGGTGGCACACGTTCGATTAATCGATTCAGCCTTCTCCCGATGCCCGAAACCACACGCAGTGACTTCCGTTCTCCATTCGCTCCTCATCGATTACAAGCTTATTCATAAGCGCCAACTTGTTTCAAAGCACACCCGCGTTAATATTCGCTTCCGGGTAAACGGATTTATTTTATTACACAAATCGTCTATCAATTCGATCCGCGAAATAACTTTCTGGATTCCGACGATGCGCACTCTCCTTTCACTTCCTTCTTACCCGTGCCGATTTTCCACCTTCTGCGATCGTAAAACCCATAAGGAGCTTTCCTGCCTACGTGGGCAATAAAGTACTACGAGACCACCGCAGGTGGATCTTCGTCGATACGGCCACCTCTCGTCCCATCGACACTGACACCAGCAAAGCTAACGCTAATTTACTGCGAATGATGATTTTTTTTTTTTTTTTTTTACGCACAAGACTAATTCAGCGATAAGAAACATCGACACCAATCCTCCCGCGACAAGGCTGCATGTCATCGTAGTCGCTACTCCGAGCTGGCAGTTAGCGCTAAGCGGACTGTAAAGTGATAGGACATTGCGGATCACCATTCTTGGAATACCAGTTCGATCTAACGGTGAGGAACATGGCCACCAACTCTCGACTCCAACACAGCTGGCAGGTCAATGAGAACTATGGAACAACAGACTGCTGCGAATCACCATTGTTGATGTACCAGTTCAATCTAACGGCGAAGAACATCGCCACCAACCCTCCAGGACCAAGCTACACGTCCTCAGGACCTCTTCTCCGCTCCAAAACAGCTGGCAGGTCAATGCGAATCCACTATAAAGCAACGCACTACTCCGAATCACCATTTCTGATGTACCAGTTCAATCTAACGGTAAGGAACATCACCACCATCCCTCCACAGCTTTCAGAAGCCTCGGTCAATGTTCAAACTCCAGATGCTCGAGGCGAGGATCAAAAGCAAGATTCCAGAAGGTATAAGGTATCCTTCTAAGGCTCTCGGATGGACATAATGTACCCGGATGTGCAAGAACAAGGCATTGGATGCAAGGACACTCCGCTGGATAAGGTTCGTACGCGGGGACAGACTGGTCGTCGTTCATGCTGGTTGCCGTAGCTCCCGTTGAGATTTCCCTAACTCGTAGCACGATGTCAAGGATTCTGAGACGCATCGACGCTGATGTCGGCGAGATCCCGCAGCAAAGGCTACCCAAGATTATTCGAGTCCATTGGCGAATACCTAGCTCTCTCTCTCTCTCCCGTCTAGTTCCTCGACGCAGCTGGCTACTAAATGCGAAATGTGCGTGTGTCCTCTTCCCTTTGCCCACCCTCCCTACAATACGCATTCGTTCCCAGAAACCCCAAGATTCCGGTGGGCATTCAACCTTCGAATCAAAGAACTGTGGGCTTGGCAATTCTTGGGGACTTTTGGAACCTCATGATCAGCGGGATAGCGATTAATCAGCAGGCTCATAATTCGTTGATCGATGAAGAAAGGCCTTGAGGTATTGGATCGTTGGAGGCACTCCTCAAGGAAAATCCCAACTCAACTCTTCATCTGTTACGATCAATGTAATATGACACCCTAAAAAGGTGGAGGTAAGGCAACATACAAATACCTTTTGCGAAGCATTCTTGGATCAACGGCCTTTGGTCTTCCGCTACGAGGACAATGGCCACGATACAGAACGAGGGGAAAGCACGCACAAGACGTAACTGAATTACGCACTCACCTGCCTCCGTAGCCAGCCTCGATTTATTCATCCTTTCCTTTCTTCTCTCATCCCGTGGGAATGCGATCAATAATTCATAAGCTCCCCTCCGCCAGTGTTCTTCAGTGCCGCGATCAGGAAACCATAAAGAGGATTCCTGGCAGCAGTGCAGCATGGACCAACGAGGCACTACTCGTTGTGCAAGAGTGTCGTTTCGTCGAAAGATCGACAAGTGTTGCCATCATTTTTCGCAGTCCGTCAATGAGGTGCGTAGAATCGACATCTCGGTGGATGATCGATGGATCATTGATCTTCAAGAAGTGAAGGGATACACGGTGTGAATCATCAACCGGGCGTTCATCATCCTACCCAATGTCCAACGTGCGCAAGGAATTTACGCGCGGATCGTTGAGTCATGATCGATAAATTATTCACACCTGCTGATTACCGAGAAACCAATGGAGAACTTTGTCGCTGGCATTATTAAATCCTAAAACCGTAAATACCGTCTATTTTCGTATCTTCGGAGGGATCGAGGGGGGCACATCGCGAGACCGGTTGTCTCTCACAGTCGTAAAGTCCTTCTCGTTTTCCAGGTCATCAAACGTGTCTCTTTCTCTCTCGGGGGGTGACGACGGGCAAATTGGCTCCACGAGTGAAATCACGCGTGGCATTTTCCTCGAAGCGTGTGGTTTTTAAGACGGGCCGATATTTCCAAGCGGTACCACCGTACAGAGCCGCGCATACATTATGAAATGCGCGATCGAGTGCTCGTCTGTGACGTCCCATGAGGCATGAGCGAGAGCTCAGCACTCCTCGGCAATCTCTCACTCTCTTTCTCTCTCTCTTTCTCCCTCATTCGCGAGCATCCGTGGCTGCTGACGGTATTATGCA
Source organism: Ophion ventricosus (assembly GCA_963932345.1). Taxonomy (NCBI): domain Eukaryota; kingdom Metazoa; phylum Arthropoda; class Insecta; order Hymenoptera; family Ichneumonidae; genus Ophion; species Ophion ventricosus. The sequence continues at coordinate 35,312,403 of OZ010714.1, read as the reverse complement.
TTCTCGGAAACTGTAAACACCATCATTGAAAACCTCTAATACGCGCGAGCACGCCGACGCCGCCCGGCAAAAGGTCACGACGGTGTCCGATGCACGTAAGACCTCCGCGCGCAGACATGTGAGCGCAACCGAAGAGCGAATCCTAATCCGCTATTCGGTCATGAAGAGTCGTGCCGAAAGGCTCTGTAACCGCGGCAGCGTCGGCGTGCACCCAAATGTATAATAAAGATCGACTTTCAAAGTGCGGGCTTGAACGAAGTTCCCTCGGATCGGCTGATCGGTTATCCAAATGGAAGATGATCCATTGCTATGAGACTTCTGCAGAGGTGGCATTGTGTCACGAGGAGCCTTGTCGTGGGTCAGGTCTTGCTCCCGTACGTAATTCTTTGACCTCTTTGCTCTTGAAGACTTCCTGACGGAGATCAACGAGAAGCTAGATGGCAGGTGTCCATCATCCATTGACGGGTTGATCCATTTGATGTAGGCAGGCTGAAAGATGATAAAGGCAGGCTAGAAAATGATAAAAGCAGGCTGGAAGATGATGAAGGCAGGTCTACTGACCAACCAGACCCATCCAATCGGCATATTGACCGATAGCAAAGTTCCTAACAGTCTAGGAACTTGCCAAGTGATCTAGCTAAGCGGAAAAAGGAAACCACCACCAACTTTCGGTCGATGCAGCTTCGTCCGTAAGGTGACAAAGGACTTGCCGTGCCTTCAACACAGACCTGGCAGTCATCCAGCTCGCCTTCAGTGAAACAACGAAAACGCACTGTCTCTCCTTGGTTGGCAAGCCTAGAACCAACATGACGAAAGAATGGCCCGCATATGTGGCAATACAAGCGGGGCCCGTTTCCCGGCAAATCAGGGGGCCTCCTGTCTTTCCTGGCTCTTGTCTCTCCTCGTTGGCGAGCCGCGCGGTTCCTTTACCGTCGACCTGGACGTCCGTCCAGTGAGTCTCAAACAATGCGACGTGCGGATTCCCTCGCTTTATTTACTCCCGCCTTATATATACCAACGAGGGGCCAGAGCACTGAGTAACTCGGTGCGCCCCAACTTGCTCCGCGTCACGGATGTCCACTGGTCTCCAATGCTGGTGGTGGTGCACGGCTTCTTTTTAACTGGGACTCAACGAGAGAGAAGATTATACTCTCTCTCTCACTCTCTCTTGCTCCTTGACTACTTTGCCAGCTACCGTCTCCCTGACAATCCGCGAACACTCGACATGCAAAGCACGCGTTGTCATTTGCTCCCATCTCCTACAGATGGGTTTGCGCCGGACTAGTGCGTAAACCTCAACCATAGTCCGTTTGGTTTCCTTTTTGTTTTTTTTTCTTGCCCCCCTCGAGGCTCTGTAGCTCGGTGCACGCCGACGACGTCGCGGTGGACTACGTCTCCGGGGGTCAAGGAGAAGGATCGATGCGGGGAATTTCCATCTTTTTCATTGAATCGCCGAGGACCCGTCTTCACGAGTATCCTTTCACTCGATTCTCTCTCACTGTCACAACCGAATGACGGCTTCGAGGTTTTTTTTTCCCTCTCTTATTCTTCCTCACCGAATTCTCATCGTCTTGTATTTTCAGGCTTGGTTGCTTAGAGGTTTCCCTGCTCTGTTAACAGGTCAACGAGGACCCAGTCCTTGGAGAGCGGCGATGAAGAGGGAGAGAGGTTGGAGAATCCGCTATCAATATGGATTTAAAGTTATATTCCGTTGAGCACACTGTGTGGTCACTATATATCATTCCAGGCGCTATCGGACCCAACGCAAAAGGACACCTCTCCTGGTTTGCCCTTGGTTCCGTCGTTATTCTTGCCTCTCATCCCTCCAACCTCGCAATAATTCGCCTACAATCTTAATCCAATGACGCATGGACTCGGTCCTTTCGCGACAGCCACCAAAGACTTCTGCACACCATGTTCTGATTATCCTACTGGTGACTTTTCTCTCTTTCTCTCTCTCTTTCGAGCCACGATACCAGCGCTTCGTCAATTTTTAATAAAAAAAAAGGATCCTTTTGCTCCGTGTCACGAAAACGAATGGACTGGCCATCGTAAATCTCCGGACCATTGAAGATCCGTTTATGGAACTGGATCTGATTGCATCAACAAGCTGGTAAGTATGTCAGGATCTTCAGCGGTCTTTCGTTGTTTGGAATTTGTCACAAGGAAGAAACTAGGAGAGTTCTGACTTACTTTTGGATTCTGAGATCATGGTGGCATTGCCAGGAGTTGAAACTGATGCAGACATTGCCAGATTGCGATGAGATTGCTGGACACCAATAGAGTTTGATGACACTGCTGGATCCCAATCCAACTGCCACATACTGATGACACTGCCAGGAGTTGATGAAGCTGATGCAGACATTGCCCAGTTTGTGATGAGATTGATAGATCTGGTTGGATCTTGATGACACTTACGGAGTTTGATGACATCGATGACATTGCTGCTCATCATTTCGATCAGCTCGATACGTCCCAAACCAACCAGAGCAAAAAAAGCAGACCAATAATATTTACACACTGTCGTCTCACGCGTATCGGAAGAATCCGTGAAACACGCAAGGGTGGAGTACGTTTGAAATAAGAAAACATAAAAAGGTTTGTCCGCGCGACGGTCATTCACCAAGAACGATCGAGATCGTGGCTCGGTGGGTTCGATAGTTCGTGCGTGTGAGCCTCAAACGGGCAAAAGTGGTGACACTCCCAGCCCACAAAACAAAGTATGTCTCCCGTAGAGTCGTTCCGTTGTGTATAGTCAGACGGAATCTACCGATAAATTCCACCAGGATGGGGTTAAGCGAAATAAGAGGAGAACGGAAAGAGATTCGAAGAATAAAAAGTGCACTCACATACACGATGAAAAGAATATATATATATATATATATAATGCCGGAGTCTTGGGTTTCTGCTGTTCGGTAGCGTGACTGCACAAGGGCGCGGGGTTGGAAGAGGGCGGGAAGAGGGCGGGATGGCCTGACATTGGCTCGTGTAGTATTTCGCGACTTCCACGAGCAATGTGTTGCCAGTATTTCGTGGGAGTCCGGTGCGAGCTACGCGGAGAAGGACAGCGACGACAACAGCCGGGACGAGGGATATTTAGCCTCGAGGGTTAAATAAAGGTGAAGGGAAAGGGAGGGACGATGTAACACACGGTGGCGAAGAGAATCGCCAATGGAGTTTTACCAAGCCAAGGACCACCGTAGAGCCGCATGCCTACAAATTGCATTGTTCGGGCATGTTGCTGCCATCACCGCTCCCTTCTTAATGGTACCGGCTACTTTTTTGGCTAACTTACAGTATTGCCGCAATACCGATCGCTATGCCGTCTCTCTCTCTCTCTCTCTCTCTCTCTCTCTCTCTCTCTCTCTCTCTCTCTCTTTCCCATGAAACTCCTGAAATTTCTTCCCGGCGTTACCTAATTTGCTCGCTCCTACGGGCTCAGACGTGCTCCCAATGAGAGTTGGTGTCGCTTGGTGGATTTTCGAAGCCTCTGTAAACTTCATCAGGATCACAAACAGCTTTGCCCGAGGTTCTTAGTTGAACCATGAAGTAAGAATCTGGTTGCTGGACCAGCCTCCATTCAATTCTCTTAACGAATCATTAGAAAACCATCAGCAATTGCCGTTTTGGGCATTTCCGTAGCCCTGATAACGTTAATCAGACATTGTCACGTGCTTCCAGCCACAAAGCAATTTTTCCTGAGGTTCCTAGGGACTCGTAGACCATCAGGTGAGTTTGTTTGGCTGCTGGACCAGCCTCCATTCAATTCTTCCAACGAATCACTAGTATCCCATCAGCAGTTGACGTTTTGGGCATTTCCGTAGCTCTGGTAACGTTCATCATACATTGTCAGGTGCCTGCAGCCACGAAGCAATTTTTCCCAAGGTTCCTAGGGACTCGTAGACCATCAGGAGAGTTTGTTCGGCTGCTGGACCAGCTCCCCTTCGATTTTGGGCATTTCCATAGCTCTGGTAACGTTAATCAGAGATTGTCAGGTGCCTCCAGCCACGAAGCAATTTTTCCCAAGGTTCCTAGGGACTAGTAGACCATCAGGTGAGAATCCGGATAACCGTTAACAGAAATGAGAGGACCAAGAATAAAGAGGATCGACCTGGACGAGACGCGGAGAAGAAAAAAGCCTGCGTTGAAGAAACGGGAGGATGAGAGAGGTCGAGCAATAAGGAACAGAATGGTTTTGCGGTCTGGGTCTCTGTGTGATGCATCGTGTAGTGTTCTACCAACGGCCATGGAGAGGGAGGATGCGGGAGGAGGAGGAGGAGGAGGAGGAGGAGGAGGAGGAGGAGGGAGTTCTAACCCTTCCATCTACTCGTTCGTCTCTGTCTTTTCTGTCCTCTCGTACCGTCCAACACAGCACCCAGCCATCATCAAGAATTATGATGATTGCAGGTTGCTACCATTTACAGTAGTGCGGTCTCCTCTCGCTCCTCCTGGGCCCCTTCTCTTCTTCACAGTCACCTAGCCCAGAGATGGCTCTCGTACAACTCCACGCTCGCAATACAGGCAGCACACCGAGTCTAACTCGACCTATTCCACCGCTTTATCTCTTACCATCTATTTGTCCCTAAGGCAAAGAATAAAAGGCGATTGTCATGCGCAGCCAGCTTCCGTGCACCTTGTCACAAGAGAGATACCCGTTTGCCCCTTTGTGCATGTGTATTTTCGCGAAAACTATGAGTCTTAAGACCTGCGGGACATTCCGATGATCACGTGACTGTCTTCGTCATTGCCGGAAACGGTCTAGTTTCGACGGGACTTTGTTCGCCGTGTCATTTTGACCTGGCGAATTGTGAATTCACGGCTTCGCGTATGTGAAAGTGTTTACGAATTAGTAAATTCCTGACGAGGTATTCATTAAGGGATGAAGCTGTTGGAATCCTTCCGGACGTTTCTCCATCGCCGAGGGTTAGAAATCGCCGCTACGCGATCTCACTGCATAGGAATCTCGGAGCTTGATAACTTCTTCTTCCTCTATCTTTTGACTGTAATATCTCGTTCAAAGGTAGCCCACAATGTGGCAAGATAGATAGTGGGAACGACGAGAGACGAGGATGGAGAACACGAAACCGAGAGAGAGAGAGAGAGAGAGAGAGAGAGAGAGAGAGAGAGAGAGTGGGAAGGAGAGCAAGAGACGAATAAAGAAGAGACCAAGATGCAAGAGTGAGACACCCGAAGTATTTTCGTAAGCGATAAATCATCGCGTGCCACCTCCGTGCTCGCACAATGCCGGACTAATCTTCCATCACGCACGCACGATATAACTACGCCCGCATGGCGTCTTGTGATTTACCATCCTTGTGGCTAACCTCTATTATGCATGGCACACGGTGGAAACTGTTGAGAATGCCCGTGCACCTTGCACTCCCTCACACAATTATATATATATAAATATATATATATATATATATATATATATATATATATATATATACATGTGTATGTGAATATTTTTGTGTTCGTCCATATACACCGTGTCCTGAGTAAAATTGTCGAAACTTTCGAACCTTCCCTTTCAATCCTCGGATATCTTTTCTCATTATTATTCTGCAAGTGCATACGAATTATTCGAAAAAAATAATAAACTCCCGCAAGAGAATTATTTCAATTATTCTCAAGGCTGAATAAAAATATCAAAAAATTCCAGTTACAATTAAGACCCACCAACCCAAACAAACCCGAACAAACCCAAACAAAAACAACTATTAGCGCGAATTCTGTAAAGGAACTTCACTTCTCGTCGAGTGTAAATAAAAATATAAAAAAATTCCAATGGAACTTAAATGAAGTCTCAATAAAAATATTAAAACATTCCTCTTACAATTGAGAGCGACAAAAAATGATTGGCGAAAATTCTGTTAAAAAAAATTCCTTCCAACCCTCGTGTGAATAAATAAAAATATCGAAGAATTCTGACGAAGCGTATATGGAGCGTCAATAAAAATGTAAAAAAAATTCCATTTATAATTGAGACCGACAAAAAATCATTAGCGAGAATTCTGTAAAGAAGGAACTTCACTTTTCGTCGAGTGTAAATAAAAATATAAAAAAAATTCCAATGGAGCCTAAATAAAATCTGAATAAAAATGTAATAAAATTCCACTTACAATTAAGACCGAGAAAAAATTATTAGAAAAAAATCATCGCACTTCTTCTCAAGTGTAAATAAAAATATTGAAAAAAATCTAATGATAATTACGATTTAAAAAAATCGTAAGTATAAAATCCTGTTGAAAAAGATCTTTAAATTTGATCATCACAAAATCTCCGTAAAAATTGAGAACCCAAAAAAAAAAACCTAAACAAAATCATAACTACACAAGCCCGGAAAAAAAACGAAAAAAAAAACAAATGTATTTCCGTCGTTTATCGATTCGGCGGTGGAGGCGGCGTAGCGATATTTCTGGAAAAAGGGATCGTCGTTCATTCTCCAATCGGTATGATCACGTTCATTCTACATGAATTCCTTTACTTAAGGAGAGTTCCTTGAAACAAGCCGCGCTATGAATGGAGCAATAAAAAAGAGCAATCTGGTGTAACGGCGCGCGGGATTCGAGAGAGAGAGACGGGAGGACGAAGTCCACCAGTGGTGGGCAGCAAAGAGGGACGTGAGGGGGTGGGCTGCGGTGAGAGGGAAGGTTGGAGGAATTAAGAATGACGCATCGGATCGGAGATTCCCGTACGCGGCGTATCCCTAATGGCGAATAAAGCCCAAGTGGTTACGAATAATTCGCAGGGTCTGACCTAATACGGACGTAAACTACTGCGAGTGCACCGGACACTCGTACATCGATTTTCCAACTGATTTCCCGAATACGATTTTCCCGCATATCTCCACCGCACCGTGCACCAATTTAAATAAATAAACATATTTATACACGCCGTTAGGAAAATGTTATTTCAGTTATACTTACGCAACGTTGACTTCGGAGACATTGGCTAATATTATACAATTAAATATATGTATAAACTAGCGGCAAAAAATTTTCCGAAAAAAAACCAAATAAATGAATTTAATAAACGGCATTTTGAATGGGAGGAATTCACCTACATTCCGTTTTTTTTTTGAAAATTTTTATACTATTTTTTTACGACTTGTATCCTTTTTCGAAAACGACCATTTTTCGCCTTTTTTTTTGTTCCTTTTCTGGTGGACCCCGTTTACAGAGAGAATTTTTTTATGCATTTTTTTGATCGGAATCATAAAGGGGAAAGCTCAAGCTTCAATTTTGTTTTTTTTAAAGCTTCGTACGATTTTTTTTTCCAAAGATATTTTGATTTAAAAAAAAAAGAGCGACAATTTGAAGAATAACGTGTAACGCGAAAACGACAAGGATTCGAGGAAAACCTCAAGATAGCAAAAAGTTGAATCGTTTTTCGTTGAGTTGGCATGAATTTTTTCAGATTTTTTAGACATTTTTTTTTCACCTATTTTTCATTATATATAATTTCCAACTAATGTAATTTTTCTTTTTTTTGGCAAGACTAAATATTTTTCCACGAGCACGCGAGAGAGAGAGAGAGAGAGAGAGAGAGAGAGAGAGAGAGAGAGAGAGAGAGAGAGAGAGAGAGAGAGAGAGAGAGGGAGAGAGAGAGAGAGGGAGAGAGAGGGAGAGAGAGAGAGAGAGAGAGAGAGAGAGAGAGAGAGAGAGAAGTATATATACCATTGCCGTATAGTGGTATTCGAAGCGCAGCAGTTGATTTTTGATTTCATTAATGGGTCGGGGCGCGGAGCACTAATGCGAGACTGTTTGCCGAGCACTCGTCGAGCATTAAAAGAGCGGGTACATAAGCTTTCCTACCTCTGAGGAGTTTCAGGCTCCGTCTACACTCATATCCATCTATTTATACATATATATATATATATATATATATATATAGAAGAGGCGGGAATGGGAACGAGTAGGAGGAAAAAGTGAGAAAAATAAAATAAAAAAAAGCAGAAACGGCGATACTAATTTTTGTCGCGAAAAGATCGCTCGGTATCGGCACACGTATATGTATAGATATAAATGAGTAGCAAAAGTATTGCTCGCGCTTCTTCGCGTGTTGCAGGTGCGCCAGTATAAACGCACGATACTCGTCTCGTTTTACACGACAGAAAGAGCAAGACATATATATACATATATATATATATAAAGAGAGAGAGAGAGAGAGAGAGCCGGAGGCGATCTGTAGCAGAAAATTAACACTTCTAGCCGAGTCTCGGGAATAATCGCGGTCTGTTATACGCTGAAAGTTTGCTTATGTTAATTCATCTGTCATGCGGTTCCGTGTGGGCATCGCTGTCGCGCTTCAAATATATCAATTAACATCGTCATTAAGAAGCACCGGCTTGTCCGAGCTGCGATACGACGCTCGTCGTACATGTACATTTCTATATATATATATATATATATATATATATATATATATATATATATATATATATATATGTATATACGGTAGTGAATATTTGGACTTCGTTCCCTCGTCACCCTGGCTCGCCACACACGTCAAAGCGCGAGCGCGTCCATATTAATACATCTCACGGACTTTTGTCAGACGACAAGTGTCCGCGACGTTCGGAATTGCTGTATTTCTTCCTTCGCCGTTTTTTTTTTTTTCCTTATTTCGAGCCACCATTTTTACACGAAATGCTCGCACCGCAGTGCTCTCTGTGAAAAAGGAAAATATTTTTTAATGTCCAAACCTCTTTGTTTCTTTCTTTTTCACTTATTCTGATTTATTAATTAATTTTTATTGACAATAAAGTATTCGATATATTTAATTCGTCAATTTAATTATTAATTCGTATCAGCTCGATTTAATTAATTCAAATTATTATTATATTTATTATTATATTTGATTAATTGCATGGCTAACTCGTTTTTCTTTTTGTTTTTGCCGTTAATTTAGCGACCGAATGGAAAGTAGACGAAAGAATGGATTGTTTCGAAAGAGGCTGCGCGAAACAAAGAGCGGATCACCCATGAAGAGAAGCCGCGATGAATAATAATGAGCGAGTAGCCTAAGATCAGGGACGCGCGGTAGCTGTCGTTACGAGTCGTCGCAATTACCTTTTCCAATTAGGCGAATAAGATCGCGAGAGACGAGGGGGGGGTGGAGAAAACGCAGAGAGGGGGGAGAGACATTGCGATGCTTAACAACCGTCAACAACGATACGTATAGGTTTGGCGTTATATTGAAGCTTGAGAGAGATCGATCGGCAACCACGGGAGATCCCGCGTATCGATATACGATCGATTCCAATTAGTCGATCATTAGTTACCGCTCACCCGAGTTGTCGTCCGCTCTCTCTCTCTCTCTCTCTCTCTCTCTCTCTCTCTCTCTCTCTCTCTCTCTCTCTCTCCCTCCCTCTCTCTCTCTCTCTCTCTCTCTCTCTCTCTCTCTCTCACTCTCTCCCCTCACTCTCGAATGAATTTTTTTCCGAATTTTGGACTCCGATTACCTCATTTAAAAATTATTTCCAAAAAAAGAAACACAGGACCGAAGTTAAAAAAAAAATATTGCGCTCCACCCCTGCCGCCCTCCCAGAAGGGCTGAAGGGCTTGAAGCCCCCCCCCCCCCCCCCCCCCTCCTTGCACCCGGACCCTTCGCCGAGACCGAGAAACGCGTCCCCCTCCCGTGGACGCGTTTTTTTTTTACGTCCTCTCGGTCCTTTAGCGCGCGCCATTATTTATACAGGGCGAGAGCTACACGACCGCGAGAGAGTCAGCGCGCCCTCTGGCGCACGCGTTGTCAAGTGCACTACGTCCCGTGAATTATCGCCGAGCCGACTTTCATAAATTCCAGAACGAGATATGGAGCGACAAGTTCAGCTCCGTGGAGACCTCGGTAAGAGAAAGAGAGAAGGAGAGAGAGGGCGAGAGAGAGAGAGAGAGAGAGAGAGAGAGATAGAGAGAGAGAGAGAGATAGAGAGAGAGAGAGAGAGAGAGAGAGAGAGAGAGGATGATCTCTTCTCTTCATTCTCTACCGTCTCTTATCTCGCGTTGCTCCGCCGTTTCTCGAAGAGCTTCCTGAACGAGTGAATATTATCCCATGGATCGTACGCTGATTCGCTTGATCCGATTTATATCGCATATTTATAAATTTTTTTTCTAGTATACGTAAATCATATACATTATATTCGGCAATATATTTATTCCAAATACGACATCCCACATTTATTCCAAATTTGACTCATGGAAACATCATTATCATTTGCACCCCTTATTGGGGGTTGTTTTGAAAAATCCTAAAATGGGGGTCTTGTTATCTGTTTTGAAGAATATTTATACCGTTTCAAATTGATGGCCGTCAGTCAGCCAAGAAATTGTTACATATAGAGAGAGAGAGAGAGAGAGAGATCGATTGCATTTATTATATTCATCCATTTCAGTCGATGTTTTGTTTAGTCTTCTTCTGAACGAAACGGAACACTGCGCCAATTCCAGTCAAAGAAAAATACATCAATTTCCACGATTCTACCACGGCCTTATTTAAAGCCCGGGTCGAGCTGCACAGAAAGCGCGAGCGCCACCGGCCGCTCGCCATCTAGCGGCGTCGCGTGAAACTAAACCTCGTTATGATTAGTCAAAACTCGTTTTCATTATTACCGCACGACTGCTACAACGAATAGTCGATATTTCGAAAATCTTTGTCCATCCTTCATTCCGATCGATCTTACTTCATTCTAGTCAACTCTCTCTCTCTCTCTCTTCTCTCTCTCTCTCCCTCGCCTAGCCCCTTCACTTTCATCTCGGATTGTTCCATACGGACCAGCCCGGCCACTGATTTCTCTCCGAAGAGTCTCGTCTTCTCTCCACGTTTACGTTGGGACAAGTGTACGGGGGCACGGCTCGGAGAAAGATCGTTGTCAATACACGTACATATGTACATTTATATATACGCGTGAGGTCGAGCGTCAATCTCAGGTGAAAGTCTTCTTGGGGTCACTCGATCCCCCCTCGGATCTAGAATCGACGATGATTCTCCAACAACAAACTAAACTTGCTATGGTCAAATATGAAAGCAAAATTCTCATGCGTGTACGATTATGTATCGTAATGTGGAAATATGTAACGCGATGTCTAATGAATTTATATATATAAATATATATATAAATAAATAATATGTAAAATATATTAATTAGTAGCTAATTAATATATATAAATATTAATATGATAATGTATTATTATTGAATATATATTTTTGACATATTATATATTATTATATATTATATATTATATATTTAATATATTATTGAAAAAAAAATATATATATACACACATATATTTTTATATATTATATTCAATAGTATTACTACATTATCTTGTTAATATATATAAAGTAATTGTTGGGGTTTGTTTGGGTTATATAGATAAATATTATATTAATTAGATATTAATTAATATATTGTATATATTATTAATATATACAATATATTATATATATATATTATAAAGCAATTGTTTGGGTTATATATATATATATATTATATTAATTAATTATTAACTAATATTAATTAATATATTTTATATATTATTAATATATGATATTATAAAACAATTGATTAGGTTTATTTGGGTTATATATATATATATATATAATTTTTTGCAGTCCAATCTGGGCAGGAGCCGAATGCACTCGGGTTCCTTAACTGCCACGACGCGCTTACTCCGCGTGAATGCGCCTCATTCGACTCGAGTCACTTCCGTCCTTATACTCACAGCCACGCCGAGCGAGCACCACTTTCCTCATCATCGTATTCTTCATCTTCCGTCTCGCCGGAAAAAGATCCTCGAGAGCCGGAGGAGAGTAGTGCACACACATCGCGAGCTCACACGCCCAGCATCATCGAATCTCACATATATTTATGTATAAACACATATACGTATATATAAATTAATTTATTTGATTTATTCTATTTAATTTATTGAATTTAATTTATTTTATTTTATTCATTCTATTTAATTGACTTAATTTATTTTATTCTAATTTATTAATTGAATTTAATTTATTTAATTCAATTTCATTCAATTTCTTTAATTTGTTTTATTAGATTAACTTAAATCTACTTCAATTTTTTTAATTTTTTTAAAATTTAATTTGATTTAATTTATTTAATCTTTGCACTCGAATTTTACGCGATTAATATATGTCGGCATCTTGCTGAGGACAGGCTCCGCTTCGTATCACCGGGGCTAAAAGATATTTATATAGTAAGGTTATTCCGATGCGCGCACAGGGCAAATCCGCACACGCGTTAACGATTGATCGTTATTGATTAATGATCGGCGGCACAGAAAAGTGAGACGATCCGCGGGGATGGTGTAGGGGGGCTCTCGGTGTGCATCCCGTTGCGCTCTTTGCCCACGTACGAGCCGAACGGGTCCACACGAGTGTGCACGTATTCCCAAGCAGAGAGAATAATGCAGCTCAACGTTCGGCTGTTAGACGGGGGTGAGGAGACGTCGTAACTAACGAGTCAATTCGAATCGCCAGTTCGAAGAACAATTCTCCCGTCTCTGGTCTACGGGAGAGAAGGAAAGAGATGCTAATAATATATTTATAATGGGATGCAATGATTAATAGAATGCTTAATGGTAGAGTAAAATGTTCAGTGGTTTTTTTTTTATTTGAATGTTATTTTTATTTATTCAAAAATATAATCATATTTTTATATATTGGCCCAATATATATATTTCTTTGTTATTAATTTTTTTTTTTCAATTGTTACTACATTGATTATAATTTATGATTTTTCGTTGTATTTATTTGTTTTTATTTTGACTCATTTTTATATTTTTTAATTTAATTTAATTTCCATATATATTTTTTATTTTATCTCATTTATTTTTATGATGGTGTATTATTTTTTTTTAATTGATATTTTATGGACGTTATCGATACAAATTTTATTATTTTATCATAATTTGTATTGTAGTTACTGACTTTTTTCTTTGCAAGATAAAATGATAACGATCGACGACACGATACTTTGTGGGACAAGGAATTTTTCGAAAATTCCTCGATGGAATATTGTCACTCGAATTTCGAGGTAATGGCTCTCAATAATCGAAGAAGCGACGGTACACGAGAGTGCGATGTCGCAACGCCTCCCCGACGGTAAGTATTTACAGCGCGTAGGTATAAAACTCGCCTGTATCTCCACATATACTCGAATCGAGGGACGCGAGGCGAGTGTGCCTCCGTCGAAATACCCGAGTGAAACTGCGAGATGCATAATTTAGAAACTGGCCATACTTACCATAATTCAGATCCAACTCTCGTACTCACACGCACTTTTTCGGAGAAATATTTTTTATTCAATTCATTTATCATTTTTTTTAGAATTTCAACTTAATTTATCATTTTTTTTTAGAAGTTCAATTAATTTATTATTTTTTAGAATTCCAATTAATTTATCACTTCTTTAGAATTCCAATTCATTTATCATTTTTTTAGAAGTTCAATTAATTTATCATTTTTTAGAATTTCAATTAATTTATCATTTTTTAGAATTTCAATTATTTTATCATTTTTTTAGAATTTTTAGAATTAGAAACATTTTTTTCATCAATTAATTAATATGATTTTTTAATGACATTCACACGAATATCCGTTTTTTTTTTATTTCGTAGAGTGCAAGTAAAAAAACCGCGATCGCGATCGATTTAATATTAATTTATAACATTTTTTTTATTCGTCAATTAATATCTTTCATTAACGACATTCACACGAATATCCTTTTTTTATTTCGCGGAGTGCAATAAAAACTATTTTTCATTAATGTCGTTAACACGAAAATCTTTTATTTTTTACTTTATTTTTACTTCGAATGGAAGTAAAAAAAATCTGCGCTTCGACGAATGATTTCAATCCATTTTGATTTTTTTCCCCTTTTCGATCGATCTGTATTTTCCATCAATGACATTGATGTCATTGGCATCAATGACATTTGTCATCAAAGATACCGAGTGTCTTTAAAATTGTGTTTTTCGTCATTACGCAAAGTCTCAGCGTTTTTTTTTTTTCGTGAAGAATTGTAGCCGTTGGAAGAACCGTGGCGAGGAATGCAAGTAGAAAAATCCGCGAAGCTCAGACCTAGCCGAAGCGGGCATTGGAGTCTTCCATCTCTCTCTCTCTCTCTCTCTCTCTCTCTCTCTCTCTCTCTCTCTCTCTCTCTCCTTTCCATTCTCAAAGCGCACCGGTCGTCGTCCTGTTCCACGGATATACACCGGAGGATTTTATAGCTCGGTGCTGGTGATCTACCGTTCCCCGGAGCCAAGCCCCTCATTAACGCCTTTGCTAAGAAATTACACGCGCTCGGTGGCGAACAAGAGCAAGAAGGTGTCTGGTGGGCACGTTCGATTACACACGTGGCATCGCGAGTTTCCCCTTCTCTCCTCTCTTTTTACTTGTTTTTTGCTATCGATCCTCTGCCCCTCTCCCCTCTGCCACCCCCCCCCCCCCCCCCCAATCTTCCCTTCCTCTTTGGTCCTGTCCTTAAGGCGCGAGGGTGCACGTTCGATTTCGTTATTTTTACTTCTCTTTCGCGTTACTGCATCTCTACCCCCTCGGCCTTTCCTCTTCCACCGCCCACCCCCGCTTTCTTACTCCCAACATGTATTCTCGTGCGAAGCGTGTGAACTTCGAGCGGTAATTCGATCGAGATTTTGGCTCAGATACGACGCACGTTCGCCTTGCCTCGGTCCTATACGTGGCTCCCCCCCCCAACCCCCCTTAAAGGCTACTCCGGGCTGTGGATGGTGCGATGTCAACGCCTACGTTATCCTGCAACGTATAAAAATACGCGGAAACTTCCACCTTGTACGATCGTTCAACGATCCTCATTTTTGCCGATTTTTTACGAGCTTTTTTTTTTTCAAACGATCTTGCCGATTTTTTTTTACCGATTTTTCCATTCGATGGTTCTTGCCGATTTATTGATTTTTCCATTTGATGGTTCTTGCCGATTTGCTGATTTTTCCATTCGATGGTTCTTGCCGATTTATTGATTTTTCCATTCGATGGTTCTTGCCGATTTATTGACTTTTCCATTCGATGGTTCTTGCCGATTTATTGATTTTTCCATTCGATGGTTCTTGCCGATTTATTGATTTTTCCATTCGATGGTTCTTGCCGATTTATTGATTTTTCCATTCGATGGTTCTTGCCGATTTATTGATTTTTCCATTCGATGGTTCTTGCCGATTTATTGATTTTCGTTGTTGACTTTTCATTGATATTGAATATTGAAAATTGGGCAGACGCAGACTTTTTATCAATTTTTTTTTTTTCAATTATAGTCGCCCCTCGCGATCTCATTCGATGTCTCGCGCCGATTTCGTGCAATCTTGGTCACCGATCTTCACCGATTTCCCCGACGCTTTCTCTAGCGCATCGTCAAAGAGGTATAACAACCGAACCGCGTTCGTTCGATCAAAACGATCCCTGGAGGGCTCCGATATACGAGTAACCGATTTTCGTAATATACGACACGCGGAAATGGTCTCCGGCGTGCGCGGACATCGTGGGTACTCATCGTCAGTTGGATCGTAGCACCGGCGATGACATCGAGCTGCGGGGGGTCGGGCGAGCGATGTTCAAACGATCGTCACGTCACTCATCGCGATCGCGAGGAATTCGGGCGTGTCACGTGACCGTTTTCTCTTCACCTGTACAACACACACGATACTCGAAAGGGTTCCCACGGGATTTCCCAATCATCGCCGACCCCTCTGTACACCACGGGCAATGTCAATGTTTCGGCGCGTGCGTCCCCATTACCGATCTCTCCAACATTTTCGATGTTCGTGATTATGATAAATCGGTTTTAACGATATCTGTGATTTTTTTTCTTTCTAAAATAAGAGTGATTCGAGTAGTTATCGGCCATTCGTATTCTTTACTAATTAAAGATAGTTTGTTCGAAACCCAAACAAACCCAAACAAATGTTTTAAAATATTTGTCAAAAATATTGCTATTATTATTAACATTTCTTAATTATTAATTATCAAAATTATTGTTATTATTTCCAGTTGTTATTTTTCAACTTCCTAAGCACAGAAAAAAAAATTTCGAGTTCGTTTGCCATTTTGTTGCTTTTACCGATTTACTAATAATACGAATTAAACATTGTCATAAATCGCATTTTTATCGATATAACTTATATATATATATATATATCGATTTTACTATATAAAGAGAGCAGCTCACATGCCCGTCGCATCTTGGCCGCTTGATTCGTGTGTAGGCGTCCACACAAGTACAATGTGGCGTGTCTGCCAGATGTCTAAATGTTGACAAGCCTCGGCGAGCATCTAATAGCCGTTTAATAAGATTACGTCTCCGGGCGGATGGTCTTGACGTGCGCCGGCCACGGAACAGACTCGCCGTCCTGCGAGTCTTTTCCCTCTCCTGGCCCCTCACTCTTGTGCCCCGTGCCCGGTATCCCCGTATGTGTGTTCTTACGGTTCCGTTTTACGACCTCTCACCGTACATAGAGCTCATATATATCTATATACAAGAACATATACGTACATCAACAACATTTGATTTCCTTTTTTTCCTCTCGCCCCCTTAAATCGCACACCACCTTGATGAAATTCAAATAAAATTATTCCGATAAATTAATTAGATCAGTGATAAAAAAAAGGGCGAGTTGAAAAATTGCTCTTATATCGTTTGGACAGTCGAGAGAAAAAAAAAACATTTAAATAGGATTCAAATGAACTGTAAAATGAAAATATCAAAACAAAGTTTTTTTCAAACTTTAAAATAAACTTTAACGCCAACTTATTGACCAGAACGCGATTTGAATACGTTCCATTCTGTTCAATGACTTTCTGCCATCTCTGCCATCTTCACGAATTTAACGATCCGTCATTTTGGGCCCTACAAAACAGGCACCTAATCACATCAATTGGTTCGTCCTGGTATGAAACATACCAATTCAAGTTTTGACAATCTTAGCGTCCGGGGAAACCTCCGGATTTTGCGATCTACCACTTTGGGTCTTATTAAATCAGGTTCAAGGTGACATTCATGTGACATTCAAATGACAAAAAGTCATCCACTGGTGACCTTCCAAAGGCCATTTGATGACGTTTGGCATTACCTAGGCACGTTCAAGTTCAAGGTGACATTCGTGTGATATTCAAATGACAAAAAGTCATCCACTGGTGACCTTCCAAAGACCATTTGATGACGTTTGGCATTGCCTAGGCACGTTCAAGTTCAAGGTGACATTCGTGTGACATTCAAATGACAAAAAGTCACCCACTAGTGACCTTCTAAGGACCATTTCTTGACATTGCGTTTACCGTGAGTTTGTTTTTTTTTCAAGGTGACATTGAAACGACAAAAGCTCACGACTTTTTGACCTTCCACCGATCTGTTGTCGATCTTGCGGTGATTTCTCGCTGACGCAAAACGGTCCATGATCTCCGAGGGCTCGAGGCTTTTTCTATCCCGAATGGAAGGGCCCGTCAATGGCAAAAGGTTGACGCGCGCGTTCCTGTCCCTTCGTCATGACGAAAGGTTTCATGGCCGACGAAGACAAGGGGGGGAGGGGGGGCGCGAGTAAAATAATGTGGTCAAAGTGGGCGGCTTCGATGAGGTCCGAAAGGGTCACGGGATCGACCTGGGCATAGCTCGCCCCGTACATATTTGTACCGATGTTGGCATTTGTGTAGTCATAGACCCCGACGATTCTCCACGTCCGTGCGTGTTCTTGTATCGCATACATGGACCCGTCTTACCACTATATGGTCCCGAGTCAGGTGAAGCGTACGTGGAAAGGTGGAGAGAGAGAGAGAGAGAGAGAGAGAGAGAGAGAGAGAGAGAGAGTTGAGGCTAGCGCGATTTTGCTCCCTCGCTCACGAACGAGCGAAAGACAGCGTCGTAATCACATTACGTTGATTTTTACGCGGCGGCCGGCTATTAATTCCGCAAGCTATACACACACACGCACACATATATGCTCGCGAGGTTAGAGCGCGCTCCAACCATACATTCGACCATGAAGTCTCTCTCTCTATACAGTACTCGACACACATACGCTACGGTACATGCCAGAAACAGAGGGCAGAAGCCAGAGGGAGAGCGAAACTTATACACAAGGCAGAGGGCTCTGGCACCGAAGACCTGCCGGGTGTATGCTCCTCTTGTGAGCCCCTTCGCGACCCCATCTGAGTATCTCTTCTCCATTCTCCTGCCTCCAACTCTTCTCCCGTTGCTTCTCTTCATCTTCCTCTTCGTCCGAGCGATTTTTACCGGTCTGCTCTTCTCCTTATCACCTGGGCTCCTTTCTTTCCTTGTGGCCACTTTTTTCTGGTGACACCTACTTTATGCTTCGTCTTGCCTGGTCTCTTTCTCACTTGTCAGGCCTACCTGTTGCTTCTTATTCTTTGCCATTTGCTGATTTTCGTTTCCTCGGAGTCCACTTAAGTCATTCTCAACCTGGATCTTCTTCATCTTTACATCATTCTTCTTTCTCTCAGTGCGCTCTTTCTCCTCCTTTGATTCTTCTACGAATTGTTCTTGTGCACTCTTCCTCGTTTTCTTCTTCGTCTTTTTAGGCCTCCGCCCTTCTTTTATTTTTCTTCTTTTCCTTCTTCTTCTTTTCTTTCTCTTCACCTGCTCCTCCTCCTCATCCGACTCTTTTTTCCTTCTCCTTCTTCTCCTTCTTTTCCTCATTCTTCTTTTTCCTTCTCCTTCTTTCCCTTTCTTCCCTTATTTTCCTCTGCTTTTCTTTTCTTCCTTCTCCTCGCTCTCTCTCTATCATCCTCCTTCTCTTTTTGTTTTCTCCACTTCCATTTGTTCTATCTTCTTCTCGTTCTTCCTCTCCTCCTCCTCTTTCTCTTCATCTCCTCTCTCTCTCTCTCTCTCTCTCTCTCTCTCTTACCTTCTCTTCCTCCTTTCCACCTCCTCCTACTCCTTCTTCCGTCAACTCCTCTTCCTCGTTCTTTTTTGCCTCCCCATCCTTCTTCTTCTTCTTCTTCTTCTCCTCCTTCCTATTCACGGCTTAAGGATCGGTGTGCGGGTGTGGCAAGTACGTGCTGGGGTCGAGGGTCGAGTCCCGAGCCTCGTGAACCCTCCGGGTTGGCGCTGCTGATGCTAGTGGCGCTGGCCGCGCTCCTTAAACCCATGGAAACTTGTCTTCCCTCTTCCTCACCTTCTCCCCGCCCCGCCTCCCCTTCTCTCTCTTCCTCTCTTCTCCTTTTTTTTTACTCGGACACTATTGCTATTCTCGCCCGCCGTGAATGCTGCATTAACGCATACACCTCTCACTCCCTCCGACGTGTCCATATAACCCAAGCAACCTAACGCAAACACGTTACCCCTGTGTGTGTGTGTGTACGCGTATCCACACACACACACACACACACGGGGAGTATTATACCCCGTAAAAATACTCTCGGGATAGATGCTCCGGTGTAATAGAGAATGAGCCAGCTGTGTGTTCCTCCGCACACACGCACGTACACTAATACAATTTGACCTCCGTCTCCGGATACCTCAGAGGGATATTCACACTTCGAACGGATCGCCAACGTCAAAAACTGTTTGCACTGGTACTTCTTTCCAACGGGGGATGCAGAACGGATTATTATCACCGAGAGGGTGAAGATCGCACGTTGACAATCTACACGTACACTTGTGCCAATCTTAAGGGCATGCACAAGGTCAAAATAACCTCACAAATTTTACAACCCACTTTTCTCACAAATCGTTAAGGTTTTTGAGGAAAAACCAAGCATCAGGCTCTGGAGAATATCCTGATACGGAGCTTGACGATTTTCTTTTAGCCTAAAAATTATTCATCTTTGAGAAATCTCAGTTCGAAAATTTTAGCTAACCCAAACATTATTGTTACCGTTAATTTATTCCAAAAATCAGTATCGTTATAAATAAAAAAAAAACTTGTTTGCGTTTGGATAGGGTTTAAACTATAAGTTTAATTAAAGAATTCGTATTGTTATCAATGAGTGAGTAAATTATTATTTTTATCGTAATTGAGCAAAAGAAATGCGCATATCCGATTAATCCATGAAGCCGACTGTACCGTTGAAGCATCCTTAACGCAGTGTTGAAGAACACCATTGCTGTGTCAAGCTCAGATCCGTAAATTCATAAAGATAATCCCTCCCCCCCCCCCAAGGACTATGTGCCTCGACTCGTTTGTGTGCGCCCGTACATATATGCAAATGGCCACACTATTTTTGCTTTTACGTGTATATATATATATATACGTGTATGGATATGCGTATATAATATACTTGTGTAAAACGCGAAGAACGGAGGAGGTTTGATACGCGAGCGCAGAGGAGTAGGAGGGATAGGCGTGGGAGAGTTCATTGAGGAGAGATAGTATCAGCGATTTTATTTCAAAGCGGACATGCCCGTTACGAGAAGAAAGTGGAATGGGGCAAGGGATAAAGAGAAAAGAAGAAAGAGAGAAAAGGAGAGGATAGAAGATAGCTGGTTGAATTTACAACGGGATATAATATGCCCTGGCACATCCTTTGCCCTTCGTTACATACGTAACGCGGCACTGTCAGAGCTCTAAAAAATCTGATAAAATTTCGAGGAAATTTTGATTGATTGATACGAGCAATTTAATCCTTTTTTTATCGCCGGAAATAAAATAATGCGAGTTTTTTTGGTTTTTTTCCTTGTTAAGGGAATACGAAATTTTGCGATATTTTTTTTTCACGGGGTAAGAAAATGAAAAGTCACGATTGAACAGGGGGGGGGGCAGGCATTACGATGATGCGCTATGGAAATTGCAGTGCCACTATTCGTTAGAATTATTATTCTACGTCGCTACGTGTGTACTAAGGAGCCACGGCGATAGCTCAGAAAGCGATATGAAATGAGAATGAGGATTGAGCGGAGGATGAGGCGATGAGGGCATACGAAAGGCTAGAGCCGAAGAAAATCGAAGACTCGATAAGGCACACAAACGCGTATAGATATAAATTCATATATTTATACGAACAGGAAACAAGCAATTATTCGCAATTTTTTTTTACGCAAGTAAATTTTTTAAAATTATATTTATAATTTAAATTATAAATTATATTTTTATATTATAATTATATTTATATTTAATTATTGTTATTTCTATTTATATATATAATTTATTAAATTATATATTATATTATTTTATAATATAATTTTAATTATGAATTAAAACTTATATTATAAAATTATATTATAAACCCAAGTAAACTCAAACAAACCCAAACAGACTAAAATATATTTATATTTAATTATTTTTATTTCTATTTATACATATAATTAATTAAATTATATATTATATTATTTTATAATATAATTTTAATTGTAAATTTAAAATTATATTATAAAATTATATTATAATCCCAAACAAGCCCAAACAAATCCAAACAGACTCGATAAGGCTCACAAACGCGTATAGATAAAAAAATGTTAAAGTATATTTATCATTTAAATTATAAATTATATTTTTGTATATTAATTTATTATATTATAAATTTTTATATTATAATTATATTTATATTTAATTATTTTTATTTCTATTTATATATATATATATATATATATATAATGTATTAAATTATATATTATATTATTTTATAATATAATTTTAATTATAAATTAAAAAATATATTGATCATTTAAATAAAAATGTTTTTCCGTATTTTTTTCTTTATTAGGAAATTTATTATGCATATGTATGTTAATATGGCGCCACGATCAAATTAAAATGCACTCAAAAAAAGTTCATACAAAATAACATATTAAATTAATGAAAAAAAGCAGCTGCACTCGAGTGAAATGTGCCCAGATCCAAAGCTGTCAGAGAAGAGAGAGAGAGAGAGAGAGAGAGAGAGAGAGAGAGAGAGAGAGAGAGAGAGAGAGAGAGAGAGAGAGAGAGAGAGAGAGAGAGAGAGAGAGAGAAAGAGAGAGAGAGAGAGAATATTTTATACGGCTACCGTTGAATGCAATCGGTTCGCAGCGGCATGTTTCGTTTGAATTATTATGCGGAGATAGGAGGCTCATCTATTGTCCGTGGAGATGCGGCGTGTGTGGTTTTTGCCCTCCGCACGGACGAAACATTTGCAATCGGGGGGCTGGAGGGTTCGGCGAGCGGGGGAGTGCGAGGAAGGGCACGAGAGTTCTCCTGGTCATTCAATGAGACTGTTCGGAGAGAGCCCCAACGTCGGCTCTTAATAGTATTGAAATTGCTAGTTAGACGCATAATCGAGTTATAAGTTTTACCGAGTTGAAATGATGAAGGTGGATTTCTTGCCCCTGGTGCGCCTTTTGCTTGGCCTCGGTGGATGCGTGAGCCGGTGGATCGTAGCTGCGTTACGGCATCAATCCCCCCAACCGACCATACTGCACGAGCTTCCACTACGGATAATGAAAATGAAAGCCCCCATCTTCAGACCTACCGACTCCGAACGCTCGTCTGCAAACAGCTCGTGTCTGGAGAGAGAGAGAGAGAGAGAGTGTGTGCTTGTGAGAGAAAGATGAGCTACCGTGCATGGGAACCCATTTCTACCCTATTCCACTTCACCGACCCCCCAATTCCCTATCATCTTCAGATACGCTTCAATAGCGCGTATGCGGTGCACGATCACCTAGCTGCCTCCTCCGCCGTGTTCAGCTAACATGTTCAACCAGTTACCTCCTACCTTATGGACATGTTGGGGTGTCCACCTACTGGTTTGCCTCCTAACAAGCCCAGTTGCCTACGGTATCTGCATTTTCCGGCCCTAGAGGCCTCACAAAAAGAGCTTGGCTTTCTTTGGACGATAAACGGACACCGTTGAACCTAACCTAGAAGCAAACGGTTATCATTGCTCCGTGCAGCCGGCACCGCCTCATCTTCCCGCTCCAATGAAAAGGAGCACCTCCCCGATCGGCTGGATCTTACGTTGTCGATCTCGCGTACGACATGACTAATGATCCTCAACCGCCTCCTTTGATGAATTCATTCGACGCCATTTGAGCTTGAATAATCCTCTTGCGTAGACGCGTGTTAATAGATGCGCGAGCATTGAGTAACGCAAATCCTACACCGTGTGTCGTCCACTACGGAGCTTCGACGTGGCCCAAGGACTGCAATCTTGCGAGATCCGTCTCGCGGTTAAGGAGCGCACGAATCGGGACGAAGGAATAAAAAAAAAAAAAAAAAATCAGTAATCAATACGATGACACGAGTTGCGCGCTCGACCTGTGCTTGTGAATCACGAACAAGGGAACTGTGTATGCGCCGTGGAAATGGACAATGCTTCATTAGATCATTGTCGATGCACAATATCACACAATTAGCTTGACCGAGCGTTCGCGCACCGATCGAGTATCGCCCAGCTTGCCCGCGATGCTTCACAAAAGGAATCTTTCAACTTTTCTCTCTCTTTCTTCCTCTCTCCCTCGCGTTTCATCTGGATGTTGAAGCCTTGGCGCGATCTTTCTCGCTCTTTGCACGATCTACCGATCACTCGACGCGTCGATCCCTCGATCGGTCCCTTTATGCATGTGCTCGCGTGTGCATTATGTCCAACAACATAATGCTCTTTACACGGCACTTCTTCTTCTTCTTCTTCTTCTTCTTCTTCTCTACGCTCCTCAAGTTTGAATCGCTAAATCGTCTTAGGCAACTTGGCCAGTGAATCGGCAAAGAACGTTTACGAAGCTTACCGATTTCTGCCAACCGCGAGGGACTGGACACTCGATACTTTTACGTGGGAGGAAATTTTGTCAGCGAGATAAATCAATAACCAATTGGATAGGAAACCAATAGTTCTTAGATTCCTATAATAATTTCGTTTTATAATAGCAGCAAGGTCAGGACGGAGCTTCATCACCGGCAAATCGGTTGGGATCGGTTACAATGTATCGAATCGATTTTGTCTCACTTACTTTTCTTCTCTCCTCCAATCTTCTCCTTCTTTCTCCAGTTTAAATTGCTGATAGGCTCAGCTTGTGGTCGTCATACGATAAATCGGCGCCCCTCGGTTGCGGGAGATCGGCACCTCCATTCTCCCAGATTCTTCCGGGTCTTTTTTTTTACCTGGCTGAACGAACTCTAACCGCGTCACCCCTATCACCTTTTCTCACTAGAGAAGTTACTTGGCTCGATTGGTTTTTTTTTTTTAACGAAGCATTCCAGCAGCAGATCCAAGCGCATACGTCCAACGTTTCTGGTTCTCGGTGTTTTTCTCCCTAAAACCAGATAACCAAGGGGACTCAGCTGCACAAGGTATAGCGGAGCGAGAAAATTATGTGATCAAGATTTGACTCCGGTGAACGCTCTCGGCCCAGCTGCTTTCCGTGGCTGGAATTCCAGCGCGCTGTGCGCGTCGATCTCGCACTCCACGCCGAGAACGAGAGAGAGAGAGAGAGAGAGAGAGAGAGAGAGAGAGAGAGAGAGAGAGGGATAAGACAGTGTGTTCGAAACTAGCGACAAGCTAGCCTCTTCTTTTACCTATCGAACGAAATTCATGAAAACGCTGACTGGAAAAAAATAATTCTTAAAACAGTTCCGTCATTGACTGACTGACAACGCATAGCTCAAAAAGCTGAAGATGGAAACATGAAATTTGGAAAAAATGCTGGAGGAGATTGTGTAGAGGTGCACTGAGAAAAGATTTTTCGCAAAATCAACTCTTACGGGAGTGAAATTGGGTTGAAGATATATGTGAAATTGTGTTGCACCAGGTAGATCGCGACGTTTCATCGAACGGAGTTCGTGCCCCCATGGTGTGGACTCGGTACGTAGGTGCTCATACGGGTGCACCAGGCCCTGTCTCTTCTGTCACGACAAAGTCGGCGCTAATGAAAATTCCGGTAAAGCATATAACGAGAGGCAGCTCGATTGGAATGCGGTCCAATTAGAAGACTTTCCCTCGGCGTATAACCGCGACTCTTTGTCTATCTCTCTCCCCCTCTCCCTTAATCCTTATAAATATATATATATGCCGTGGGTAGTACTTAGCTGAAATCAACAAGGCATATATAGTGGGTGCTAGCTGGTCTTGACGTATAGTCATGCTGAGCTTGGATCTGAGGGAAAATCCGCGAGAATTGGTTTATTACATTAAAGCAAGAGAGAGAGAGAGAGACAGAGAGAGAGAGAGATAGAAAGCCAGAGAGAGCAACCTAATGGTGATTCGGTTTTACATCCTCTTCGCCTGGTTTTTCACTCTCCATGACTCCTTCTCTTTCTCCAATAACGCTTACCCTTCGTTTTCTCTCTTCGTCCTCAATATTTCCTTCTCATTCGCCTCTCCCGACTCCTTCGCATCTTCCTTTTGCTCCTCTTCTCGCCCTTCCCTTTCTTCTCGTCCCCCCCCCCCACGATAATCTCATTCTTCTGTCTTCGTCTCTTGCTCTCTGTTCTTCACCAGACTCATTCGCTCTCTTCGAGCGAGTATCGTACGTCCACAAGGATATCTCATGCCGAATGAGCCCAAACGGATAAGTCTCCATGTGTTAAAAAAAATTCCTAACCTCGAAGATCATTTATTTCAGTGTGAATAAATGACTTTGGCCGTTTTGCTGGGGCAGAAAGGAATGAGAAGACCTGGCGTGACCGGAGTCTCTCATATACGATCGGACTGAGTGCTTCGCTCGTGAGAAACGAGTGGCGCGCCGCCACCTAGCGGACTACCGGCGCACTACAATTGCGCTTCCGTTTTGCTTTTAAAAAATCCCTATTTTCTAAATTACTTCAAATATTTCAGAAAATAGCTGATTGAAACTTCGAAATGAATTTCTTTATTAAACAATAATTTAGGACAATTAAAAAAAAGAATAAGGCGATTCCGTGGGACGTTTCGGCGCGAAGGTATCGTACCGTAAACGAAGAAAATTATATGTACCTTCTCTCTTTGCCTTCACCTTCGCGTCCTTTGATGCTCTGTTATTCACGAACAGCGCGCACACACACACACACACACCGCGGGCGTCCACGAGGCGAGGCTTCTTTTAACGAACTAACAAATCAATTCGTTCCTGATTAATGTCGAACCTCGGGCAATACCCTAATTACCCGAGTAATTGCTCGATTGAAGTTGAGCGTTTTGTTTTTTTGCACTTTTTTCGTACACACGTAGGTGGAGTCGATACCGTGACGATGCAGTGTCGTTTGCGGATACGCGGGTCCGTCTCCTTTTACGGGCGCGTATAAAATGACACGGAATTTTTTTTTTCGCAAAACGCCTCATGAATTTCCGTTGCAAAATTATCCTAACGAAGTGTATTAACACGCCCGGTCATCTCCGGCCGATGCTACCGGCTCTCCTTCCTCGTGCTCTCTTCTCTCGTTGTGGGAATCGTCGGTGCGACAATCACGAAGATCTTAGCCAACGATATCGAAGACTCGTTTTTTTTTTTTGCAGCGGAAATAAAACTGCTGAGTCGAGAAATCACGTTCGGCAAGGTAAGAAAATTTTTCATTCACACGAACGAACGTTCCGCGCATCGCAGACGGTGCTTGGCCGTGCTGCGCATGATGCTGTGCACGAGTGGGCGTGTCCGCTGCGCCGAAAAGGGCGTGTCCGCTGCGCAGTAGCCTGCGCAATGAGCTATCGTCAACGATTTGGGCGTATCCGATGCGCAGAAGCTTGCGCAAAGTGCAAAAAAAAAAACTAGCTGCGCACAAGTCTCCGTAAGATCGAGTGCACAGCTCGTGGTATCGGGGGCGAGCGATATTACCGGCAGGCTCCGAGAAAGGGAAGCGAAGAGAGAAATAAATGAGAAGGAAAGGAAGAAGCTGGACGTCCGCAAAGCCTGTCCATCAAGTCGAGAGCACGCCGGGGTAACGCGACGATGGCAAGAGGGGCCTGACAGGGCCTGAGGAGGAGGCGTCGGGGGGAGGGGGGGGGAGAACTAGCGTTACAACGTTGTGGAACACAGGCGTCTCGGGGGCATCTCCCTGTGAGTGCCGACGAGAGCTCCCATAGCTCTCCCCCTCTGCCCCTCCGAAGAAAGAGGTGAGAGGTTACGCAAACACGGGGCCTTATCTGATGGCCCGTCAGCAGGCGCGCAAAGCTCGAGCGTGTCATGCCAGCACAGGGCCCGGCAGTCGTTTGAACGACTGAGAGCTCTGGAACTGCCACACGCTTCGAACAAAACCCTTGCGATACAACAATACCAAGACACATATATGTGTGTGTGTGTGTATTGCTGCTCATCTCCTTCAGCTACATGTCCTCCCGGCACTTCACCAGGCCCCCTTACGAGAGATGCGTTACATACAAAAGTGACGTACAAAACGTGAATCACGTGGGCCACTCCAATACCTCGAGACTCGCTCTGTCCGTCCGATTTATTCAATTTGAATCGCTCGGCAGCGTACAGATACCGATCTATCGTGCGAGTCCCGGCTCTGCAATACTTTGGGCACCGTTTATCGATACGAGAGAGAGAGAGAGAGAGAAAGAGATAGATAGATACCTGCGTTGTCTTATTAGATGGAGCATCGCTTAGAAACGATGTTCTCGCTCGCCGAACGCGAAAGCAAAAAACATTCGTCGACTCATTGTGCTCGACTCATCGACAAGGTCGAGAAATTGGAACATCGCGTCTCTTCGAATCCTTAAGGCCGATCGTCAAAATCGGCTCACGAATTTCGAAAAAAAATATCGACACCTTCGTCCTCGATTGTATTCAATATTTTTTTTAAATCAAAGAGCAAAAAAATCGTCGGGCCTCTCGTGGTTTTTTTTTTAATTTAGCGTTAGCTCGATAGAAACGCTCAAAATAAAAAAAAAGTTTCGTAGACTGGGAGAGAGAATTTTTTTTTTAATTCTTATAAACGCACGATTGGCTGGGCCCGAATGTACTCACGAGGGAGGGATATGGGGCTTGTTTGATAATTAGGTGCTCGGGAAACGGACCACGGGGGGTCATCTTATTGCTCAACACGTGGGTGTGCACGTACGTGTGTGCGTGAGCAGCCTCCTGCTTGGTGAGATGCTTGTGTTCGCAGTTGAACGTGGGTTAAAATGTAGCCGACGAAATTGACGGGGATTCCTTAATAAGGGCCTCACTTCTTCCCCCTCCCTCCAACACGAGCAATTCTCGTTCGCGGTTATCTTCAGGCTCTCGGTGATCTCCAGGGCTCTCGCGTTCGCTCTCCACCGATTGGCGCGAACCCTCTTACACTTTTCACCGAGCTAATCCAATTTCAATGCTCGACTACGAATATGCTCGCAAACGCGCCGCTAAATCGTTGGGGAAACTTATCTGGAAACCTACGCGTTTCTCCTTCCTTACGTTTCATTTTCGTAAGATTCGAAAAAAATCGGCAACGATTTTTTTCACAATCGTTAATGATTTTGCCAGTTTGATCACTATCGTCCTCGGGATTGCCGACCATTTTTTGAGATCGATTCGAGATCGGCAATAATTTTCTGCGATCGGTAACGATCTTTCCGCTACGATATCGATTTTTCAAGATTGTTAATAATGCTTCGCATTCAATACCGATTTTTCCAACATTCTAGAGCAAGCGTGTCACTGTATTTCGACGAAGTTGCCCGGTATATCGCGTACTTTTTTCCATATCTCGACAGGAAGTTCGTGTCTTCGGCACGATCCGGACACACAGGAAGATTGGCAGAGAGTCGAAGTCGTTTGCACGGCCCACGCGTTCGACACAGTCTATCTCACTTCTCGCTCGCCATATCGGACTCTTTTGGGCTCACTCGCGCGCACGCATCGCTTATGAAGACATAAATCAAGAACCTCTCCGCGCCCCGAACCTCCCCCCCGCACACGATGCTCGCAATTACACACGCGTAAGCGTAACGCGATATACGACGAAGCGCGTGCAAATGGTCTACATATATATATATATAAAACAGCTCGTTATTACACGATCGACCGAAGTACTAAAGCACCTCTCCCTCTGGCTCTTTTTTCCTCCATTTTTCTACGTGTCACTCACCAATCATCGCTCCGGGTACCGTTTTTTTTTAAAGGGAAAACATCTCTCGTCTCTCGGGAGAAGATGCAATTTTTTTCCATACCTAACTTTGCCAATTAATTGCCGAGTACAGGGCCGGCGAGAAAATTTGTACATTTTTTCCTGAGCTCTGTGTGATCGTATCGCAGTCTAAATCAATTTTTATAACGATCTAATGCTTACAGAAATATTATTAAAAAATCCATGAGTCCACAAAGCCCGATTTCGAGATTTTTCTCTCACCAGTCTCTTCCCTAATTAATTCCGGAGATCCGGAGCGTTGGAAAAATCTGGAAATTTTTGTAACGACGAAGAATAGGTTTATCTCAATGCTAAAAAATTTTCAGATCGATCGAACGCTTGCGAAACAAATGAAAAATCTACGAGTCCACCATGGTCGATTTCGAGCGTTGTCTCTCACTCGCTTCTTTCCTAATTAATTCCGGAGATCCGGAGCGTTGGAAAAATCTGGGCATTTTTTTAACGACAAAGAATAGGTTTATCCCAGTACTAAAAAAATTTCAGATCGATCGAACGCTTGCGAAACAAATGAAAAATCCACGAGTCCACCGCGACCGATTTCGAGCGTTGTCTCTCACTCGCCTCTTTCCTAATTAATTCCGGAGATCCGGGGCGTCAGAAAAATTTGGCAATTTTTGTCGCGACAAAGAGCAGGTTGATTTCGGTACCGAAAAATTTTCAGATCGCTCGAACGTTCGTGAGAAAAATGAAAAATAGAGGAATCGAGACTGGGCAAGGTGCGATAGGTATGTCCCGTTCTCACACGGTATCCCCGTTAATTTTTGGCACAAACTTGGAGTGCCCGGGTCCTCCGACGTTTTGAAATTCCGTGTGAAGTTGTGCTAATCATAGGAGGCTTTACGGGGGTCCCGGTTAAGGGGTTATTGTTCCTCTCTCGACACCTCGATCGTCCCGCACTCACGTGTCCCTTTGTCCAAAGCACTATAAGGTGACAAAACAAACAAAGGGGACAAAAAAAATGACCGGGCACCCGGACTCAACCCGAACAGGTCTCAGTCTAAGAAAAAAACCAATAACGAACGTGATAAAAAAAAATTCCTCATGTGTGTCGCCCACAGATCTGGGGCTTAGATTTCTTTCGTGCCTAAGGCGTGTTTGCATTTGTTCGAAAAAAAAAAGAAGAAAAGAAACATACCATAAGCGCGATTTATATACACATCTCGGTCGGTCGCGCGACTCTGCCGGATCTTCGACGTTCCCTCGAAGACTTCGGACGAAAGGCGACAGTCAACGTTTGCTCGACAATTATGTAAGCCCGTCAAACTGTTTCACCAAACATTCCGTGAAAACGGGACGGCAGTTTGAGCCAAAGAGAAGAAAAAAAAACAACACTCGAGCCGCTGGCTCGAGTTCACACGAGTATCCGTCCGCCATATTACCGTCATCGATTGAGAACTTTAACGAAAAGCTCGAGTACCGACGAGAAAGCAACTGCAGAGAGAACAAGGAAAACGAAACTGAAGAGGGACCTTGAGACAATACAAGAGAGAGACAGGAGCTCAAGCGAGAGCTCAAGAGAGAAGAAGAGTACTGAAGACACCTTAAGACAGCACAAAAAAAAAAGAAAAAGCCGCAAAGACCTTAAGGCAGCACAGCAGTAAAAGAGAGAGAGAGAGAGAAAGGAGACGCCCGCGCCCCGTTACAGATCTCATCCAGCATGCAGCAAACACCGGCTCTTGTTTAACTATCTCACGATCCCACGGTCGCCGCGCGCGCGCGCGTTCATGGCATGCCGCATCTCTCTCTCTCTCTCTCTCTCTCTCTCTCTCTCCCTCTCTCTCTCTCTCACTCCGAGAGTTTGCGTTACAACCGCGATTGGATATATACCTAACGAGTTCGACTTGTCGTCCCGTATGTCCTCACCTTGCCCACGGACTCACGGTGGAAATCGTCCCGGGGACATGCTGCAAACGCCGGATGTGTGCCCGCGCACGACCATGTAACACATTCACGTACCCGTGCGTACCTGATCGGCGATAAGCTTCGATCGGATCCGGGAAACGCGTCGTCCAAGCCTACCAGGAGCTTCTTCTCGGCTCCACCATCTTGTAGAACACGAGAAACTGGCTGGACCGAGCCTTGGACAGACCCCGAGTACCTTTTTAACACTTCCTCCTTCATCAAGTGGACTTTTTCTTCTTTTTTTCAGCCTTTAGGGCTCCTTAACCATGCACAACAAAATGGCCGACTCGAGGATGCCCCGGAGGAACCAGAGACCCAGAGGAACGACCTCTACGAGACCTTGGGATCCTCCACATTGGTTTGCACACCTCCTGACTAACTATCCCGATCTTTTCCTCTTCTGGTTCGCTCCGGGGACCTCTGTGAACGTCTCAACAAAATGGCCGACTCGAGGATGCCCCGGAGGATCCAGAGAACTAGAGGAACGACCTCTACGAGACCTTGGGATCCTCCACATTGGTTTTCACACCTCCTGACTAACTATCCCGATCTTTTCTTCTTCTGGTTCGCTCCGGGGACTTCTGTGAACGTCTCAACAAAATGGCCGACTCGTGGAACGTCTACGAATCGGCCATTTTAATGTACACTTTCTCTACACCCCGAGCATTGTACTTTCTTTGGATCTTCAGTTCGCATATGGAGATCCGAAGTTCTTTTTACTGACCAACAAAATGGATGCTCCGCTCAACAAAATGGCCGACTCGTGGCAATCCTGCGAAAAAAAATATCCGAGATTAAGACGCTTTTTTTGAAGCTCCGACATTATGCAGAAATGGAAGACGCGAGGATCCAATTTTGTCGAGGAACGGTCTCGAATGTGCCGATAATCCATTCACACGAGAGCCACACTTTTGCGGGGGTGGTTGGCTGAATGCGTGCGTGCTCTCTGGCTATAAATCATTCGGGCTCGGCACACGATGTGTGCAAATGTGTGTGTGTGTGTGTGTGTGTAGATTTACAGGGCGAAGAGAGTAGAAAAGAGACGCGAGGGCAATCCTCGTTGCTTACACTCAAATTCTCTCTCTCTCTCTCTCTCTCTCTCTCTCTCTCTCTCTCTCTCTCTCTCACTTTCTCTCTCGGTACAACACCTATTGAATAATTATACGGTACAAACGATACAAATAATATATAATAATTCGCCATTTTTTTTCTCCTAAAACATAATTTATCTACCAATACTATCTGTTCTATAATAAATTCATTCGTGCACTGTGAACGGTATATGAAATATAAATCACTATTTTTTTTTTCGATAAAAAATATAATCTATCTATTAATAATGTATCTACTATCAATAATTATTGTATAATAAATTCACTTGTCCAGTATAAATAATTGTATGATGAAGAATAGTATAATTGGTCGAGGATTTTTTGGAACGAAACCATAAAAATTTTTCAACCTGAACGACAAAGTGATGAATTTTTTTCTTTTTCCTCATTCCTAAACTCCTCGTCCTCCTCTAGGGACGAACCTACAAGGGCCCATGGCACGGGGGGGAGGGGTGTGTGCTAAAGTCTCGAACGGCTCTAGCGGGGCAGAGGAGAGCCGCACAGAACACGGTGCATTAACGCCCTAAGAAATATATCGTTCGCGAAATAGATCGCAAATGTCGGGGGGGATCCCGGAGATGATATTCCGCGCTCGCGCGCGCGCGCGCCCTCAGCTCTCGTATACGCGACCGAGAAAGATTGTTCCAGGCTGTTACAAAATAAGAAATTGAGCCCATTTGTTCCAGTGTTATGAGGCTTCGAAAGATGTGAGAGTGTGCCGCTCGACGAGTCGCTATCCTGGGGTTCCTCTTCAAGAATCCTTTCTGCTACTCTTCTTTTTTTTTTCATTTTTTATTTTCCTTCAGTTTTGCCGCTCGTTTCTTTCTTTTTTTTCTTCCGTTCTCTTTTCGGGTCTCCGCGTGCGGCCGCCATCAACTACCCCTTACGACACCACCCCAATATCATAAATCCTTCGAGGTGTTAATGCGTTCGCACTAAATTTACGCACGCACACACATATATATATATATATATATATAGGTATACATACAGGGTGCATCGAGATTTAAATGAACGATTTTATGAAAAAATGATTTTTTTCGCAATAAAATAAAAGTTACGATC
This sequence comes from Ophion ventricosus, assembly GCA_963932345.1. Classification (NCBI taxonomy): domain Eukaryota; kingdom Metazoa; phylum Arthropoda; class Insecta; order Hymenoptera; family Ichneumonidae; genus Ophion; species Ophion ventricosus. Next base: position 35,279,312 of record OZ010714.1, on the reverse strand, counting down.
GAAGAAATGTAGAATTTTTTTTATATTATAATATATTATAGTATATTATATTATATTATATTATATTATATTATATTATATTATATTATATTATATTATATTATACTATATTATACTATAGCATACTATATCATACTATATTATATTATAGTATATTATACTACTATATAATAAAAAACAATACAATATAAATATAAAAAATAATATATATTATATATTATTACTATATAATATATATCATACAGTAATAATATTACAAACAAACCCAAACAAAAAATAATGAAATATAACATAATAATATACAAATATTAATAATCATTATTATTATTGTGTATTACTACTTGTATAAACACTTTGTAAAATACTTTTATAAAATGTACAAATATTTATAATACATATAAAAATATGCGTTATACACATTAATACATTTTTTATACATATATACTATTTCACATAAATTATACGATTCCGATATAAATATATTTCGTAACAACATCAAGTAAATTAAACCTACAATTAATTAACTCTACCACTCATTAACCCTCCCCCCCCCCCCCCCCCCTTGTTTCTTCGGTTTATTTCGTTTTGTGAATAGTCATCGTAGAAATAGTATTATTTCATTTTGCACGTACATTTTCGAAATTCTTTTTTAGGATTTATTCGCATTGGACACCCAGTATATATAGTTCGTTTCGAGGCGCGGCGAATATGAAGGCTCTTATACGCCTGTCCTCCTACCCAGCTGGTCAACAGCCACGCGAACTTCTTGGCAGCTCGGTTCTATTTGTGCGCTTATATGTTTTTTTTACTATTTTTATCCTCCTCCTCCTCTCTCTCCCTCTCTCTCTCTCTCTCTCTCTCTCTCTCTCTCTCTCTGGCACTCTTTCATGGTTGCCAGCAGAATTCTCTGCAGGTCTGGCCGAGGTCTTTTCTTCGTCCTTAAAATTCGCACGGAATGCAGAGCAAAGCGTACGTTCCAGGGACCCGACCTTCGACCCATCCATTCGGTCCGAACGCCCGCACCTCCGCGAGACGTGCCATTTATCGATTGCTTCGAGATCCTCCCAACAACAATTTCAACTGAACTTAAAGACCAAAACTGTTTCGATTCTTTTTTTTTTTTGCCACTCGAAAAACATTGTCGATTACAATTAAATTCTCTTGGTATTTCTGTACTTTGGAAACAAAATTATTTATATTATTAATTTAATTGCTTTTTTTCGTTCATCAATTTTATTTGTCGATTATTTAACGCATTAATTTTATTAGTTCATTTTTTTATGGTTTATCTCACTATCGTAAGCACTCTCAATATTCAGCACCTTAATGGTCCCCTCTCCGTTACGGTAATTTCATAATCTCAATCAAGGCCCGATTAAAATCGATCTCGTAAAGTGGCCTGAGCCGGCCAGCCGGTCAATGCACGAGCTCGCCTCGATTCGCTCTCTTTTTATCAGCCTCGAATCTCGTATTCCTCGCGCGGATTGTATACACCCTGTAATTTTCGACATTCCGGTATACGTTACGTGTACATTATCCGAGCGATGATCCAGCGCGAATCAACCGGCGATCTATCGAAGAAAATAAGAAGAAAAAAAAAATACCATTTTTCACGATTTTCATATCGGATGCAAGAAAAAAACAATAACAATTCGACGATGCGCATTATTGAGGAAACGTGAAACATTCGGAGCATATTTGCAACAAAAAATCATAATTTATTATTATTACGGCTAATAAAAATCGTGTCTCAAGAGAACAAAGTCTGTTCTATCGAGACTCGATTTTTATTAGTGAGGCATTTGGGTTTAGACTTGAATCCGTAATTAACACAGTACCTAACACCGAGCTTGATCTTCGCTCAAGTTTTTTTTTTTCAGTCTGGACTTGAATCCGTACTTGAGACTGTACTTGAACCGAGACTCAATTCTGGACTCAAGTTTCCCTCGTGGTACTCTCGCCAAGAGCGATATGAAGGTCGGGTAACTTGAATCCGCGCATTTCTCACGCTCGTGCGGGCACGTCGATTCGATCTTCTCGTTGCGTTGCGTTGCGTTGCGTTGCGTTGCGGCGGTGGCGCGCCGGTCACTCGCGTGAAACCATCCGACAAATCGGCGAGATAAAACCACAAAAAAAGAACTACCAAATTGATCGCGCTAATCGATAGAGTCGTTGTCGATTATCGGGCCGACGAATCCGTGAAAGAGCAAGAGAGAGGGAACATTTAACGAAGACAAATGGTACCCTCGAGTACCGGGTGCGTGCGCACACGACAAAAATGCCCAGTCATGCCACCTCAACGTTTATCCGTCCGCATACGGACCGGAAGTGACCTTAGGGGGGCCACATCCGAGTAGACGGCAGAAAAATAGATGAACTTTGGGAATTATTATCTCAAAAACTATTTGTTCGATTTCATCGGAGTTTGTTTTATTCGAAAGTATAAATATTAAGGTATATTGACGATTTTTTTTTCAAATAAATATATATTAACTGGAAGCGCCGTTATTGTGGCCAGCGAAAAATATTTTCCTCGCTGGCGGTCCCAAAATTTACCTTTCCGCCGTCCACTCGCGTCTCCTTAACTTGCCAAGAAAAAAAAAATCCCTCCCTCTCCTCGACATGTCTGAGGATCTCTTCGACCTTGGACGCGACGAGATGGACCGAAGGATGACCAGAGAAAAAAATAAAATAAACAAATGCCATTCGCCAAGTATTTTTCCCGCGCAAAATCACGGAAGCGTGTGGTCAAATTTTTTGTTTTGTTTTTTTTGTTTGACTCACCGAGCGATCTAACTCGCTGTTACATCGCGGACAATAAGTCTAAGGACTGCGAGGAAACATGCGATTCGCCGCCAATAGACGAGAAGCGCGCGGGTATCGAGGAAGGGCTCGAAGGGGAAAGGGGATCGAGGGAGGTCGAGGGTCATATCCGATCGGAGCGAGATAAGAACGCGGTGGCGGCGCATAGCCGCGATTTTACCGAGCGGCGACTTGAAAGCTTCCACGGCGTTACTCTCCTTCTCACACGTGTGCAAACGATATATATATATATATATATATATATATATATATATATATGTATCCAAGCGGCAATGTACAAGCGTATGTGCTCGCTAAAGAGACGGCTCCGATCGGCCTCAAGAGCCCGCAAGTTTCCGATCCGGATTATATTAAGATAAGGGCGAGCAGCGCACCACGCAACTCTCTCGGAGCGTACGGGGCGTGCCGGTGTAACAAATAAATGAAAAAGGCCTCCCGATTACTGTCTTACTATTTTGGAACAAAGCCCGCAAATTACAAAACGCAACCGGATGTAGTAACGTCCGAATCAATTGAGACGGCTCTACTGCTCTACTGATTTTTGGCATTTTTTTTTCCCCGGCATTTTGCAATAATAAATATGTTTTGAACAATCTAATCTTTCCAACTTTAGGTTCATGTTCGTTTTGAAATTTTCAGGCTGTATTCTTAAGATATTTTGCTAACGATTTATGAAATTAAAAAAAATGTTTTTTTGAAGCATCTAAAGTGGTTTCCCGCCTTGAACTATTTCAAAGTATTTTGAAATACACATTTTTTTCGCGAAAGAAAAGCCATGTACCATTTTTTAAAAATGGAAACGAAAAATAATACAAAGAATTAATTAAAAATGAATAATAAAATAATTAATTAAGAAAACGAACACGAAGAATTACGAATAAAAGTAAAAATAAAATAAACGATAAATCAACGAAAAAAAAAAAAATAACAATTGGTCCTCCGCAAAGTAAGTTCCTGAAGCGCGCGAGAGAGCCTAAAAGCCTCGATACCGACAATCGTGATTCGATTTGTCACGCAATAATAAATATATCGACGGCGAGATATCGTTAATTAAGGAATGACATTTAAATGTTTCGCATCGTGATGTAGCCGCGACCTCGCGAGCAACTCACCAGCGAGTGTGCTTTTTTTTCTCTCTCTCTCGTTCGTTTTTTTTTTTTTTTTTGCAAGAGGGACAGATTTGAGGCAAGCCCCTCTCGGCGCGGTGAAGGATGAGAAGACGCGACAAGGATTAGCGCAGGAGGAAAGGAGACGTACGGATGTGGCTAACGTCGTGAGAACACGGTCGCGCTCGCGGTAATGAGGTATAGCTCTATTAGACGGTGCTCCGCGCGGCGTGAGCCAACGGTCTAGGAAGACTCTCCTGGCAATATATATATATATATGTATGTACGATGCGATGGAGCAGCATTGCCTATCCTATGTACCCTCTTGGTGCTAGACTTGGCTCAACCGAGGAGAGCGTTATACGCTACTCATACAATTCCAATATCCATACACACATATACGTACACGTATAAAGCATGTATGGAAAAATTACACGAGATCTCTCGTATACACGTGAGTATAGAAATCGCCACTCTTTTCGAGACGGCGAAACAACCAGGCTCATCTTGTACCGCATCAGGAGCAACGTCAGCAAAGATGCCGAGAGGTGCAAACTCGAGCTTACACCTTTTTCGCGTCCTCGCGTATTCCTGCCCCGGATTGATGAATCGTTCCTCGCGACTTTCAACTTCGTTCGCCGCAACGTTCATCAAGAAGTCTATCTTTCGTTCAGTCCGTACAGTACCGATTTTTTTTAATCATAATTTTCTTCATTTTGTTTGGATTCACGGATCACCCTTAGATGTTCATCCATTGATTGCCAATCGCTGGTGCACCAGCTTATAGTGACCGATTTATGCATCGGTAATCCTAGAATGTGATAGCACCTTAAGAAAGCTGAGGCAAGCGATAGCTCGGCTGATAGCCGATTGGACTGGATCCGATCTGGAATGTACACAACGGACAAAGCTGGCAAGTATTTATCTCACTCGAAAGATCGTGCAACGAGTTCTAGATGCGCTCACGGCGGGTGATCCAGCTGTAGCAAGTCGCTCTCCTCCACCGTCCCTCCAACCGGATAAAATATGACGCAATTAAGAAACAGGCTCGTCACAATGCCACCGAATTTCCATCTTCCCAGTTGTACTTAATGGCGGACACAGGCTGAAAGTACGAACACTAACGGTTGGGTCGCGGAAGCTCGGGCTTTGGTAATACGTCTGGCATTGTGTGTCTCGCCCAGTGGGCGTCATCTTTAGCCTCTCGGGATTCTTACGATCCTCGTTTCTACTCGTGCTCATAAAAATTCCACCTTTTTTTTTTTTCTTTATCACTCTTGACCACTCGTAGCCTGCTTGTTACTTTTCTCCGATCCATTCGGTGGCTCTTCTATGATAACTTGTGATAGAAATCTGTGACAGATCTCTGATACCAGATTCCTATGGGTCTATGATTCCAGTCGTGTCTATGGTGAGAGTCTTCCAGATCGCCAAGCGAGCTGTATCTTAGGTGTGGTAAGAAAAAAATTGCCGCTTCCTCGTCCAGAGCAAAGAGGTGGGTTCGACAGGGCGCGAAGCAATGGGAGCACAGTGAGAGCGGCTGGTGCGCATCAGCGTTAATGTTGGTTCGGTTGTGTAGAATGATGCAACGTATTCCTTTCTATGGGCACGAGAGGAGGGTAGAGGGGTAAAAAAGAAAATTGTTCGTCTACTGTGCCGGAGGATGTATGCATGAAAAAGCGTGAAAATCTCGTTTATCGGTATCTCAGCAGACGGAGAAATTATTACGACGCATGTACGTTGGCTTATGGTGAATGCTTCTGTGAGCAAAAGAGCCTCCTGGAATTACCCTAGGCCCCTGGCCAGGCTCCGCAAGCCAATACCAATGGACCACACTCACGTGCCCACGTGAGTTGTATACGACTGCGATGTATCCCGGTGGACTCACATTCGTATATATCACGAGATAGTAGTAGTTTAACGTGGACCAAGCTCGGAGCGCGTTTAATACACGCGTAAAAGTCTTTATGTCGGAGCGAAAGAGACGAGAGAGAGAGAGAGAGAGAGAGAGAGAAGGAGACAGGGGACGGTCAAACGGCAAAATCCCATGAAGAAGGATGAAGCCTTGGACACAGGTGCACAATGAAGGCGACAGAGTCACCGGATTCTATGGTAGACTACTTGAAATGCATTGGCAATAAGCCAAGTCGCGCCATTCGCGGTAGTTTAGTATTGGTAGCAGTTGTTGTCGTCGTCGTCGTCGTCGTCGTACTATCCGACGGCGCTTACCCGCAGGTCGTCTATCCTTTAAGAGCCTCCACCGAGTCCTCCGGCCCCCTCGAAGCCATCGCTCTTCTAGGCCTGTAAATGTCGACTCATGCTGCGTTTCGCACTCGCCCGAGAGACACTTCGCCCGTTCCTCGAACTAAGGAGCCGTTCCGAGGATGATTCAAGCACCTTTCTGGACACCAACCGGAAGGCAACCTGTTCCATCCACGTACAGTTGATCACAAGACACCGATCAACAGGATCAATGGCTTTTGGACGTGTTTGACCTTGAAACGGACTAGCGTCTAACGTGGCAGATTATGCCTCGCCCATGAGAGGCTCTTCCCGCTCTTCCAAGCTGCGTTAATGAGGTAGAAAAGGATGTCCACGGCAAGGGCCACTTTGGAGGAACTTCCCCGAAGCCAGCGCGATTCGTTTAAGTTCCCGAGCCAAGGGTCTCCGACCGCAGACCCACCTAGAGGAACTCTCGACAATTTCGCATCTAACGTGTGAAATTACTCGACAGCTATTTCCAGCGCTGAGTTGGCTCGAACAAACTTAGACGTTGACCGCTTCCAGACGTACACTGGATGAGATGTGACTCCGACAGTCTTCACCGAATCATCGTCGAGCGACTCGCTCGTAACGTTGGAAGTTCTATTCTCAGTAGCTTCGATCACCTCTGATACGAATTTAGCACCTTCGGCTTGAGCGGAAATCCACTAGAGTCCGAGATTACCATGACGCAATGGACAACTTCCAATGAGCGATTCTATAGCTGTTGGTCGATCCTAATTAAAGTTGTGTTTGAGGATTGTCCGGGAAACGAACTAGTCCTTGTAGGGATAAGCCTCACTACTTTGCCACTTTTCATTTCAACGAGGACACAACACACACACACACACACACACACACACGTATACCGCAAAGTCCACGTTCCCCGCTCGTGAGATCGGCGTGATAGTCAATTACAGCGGAGGCTATACGTTTTGCCAGGTGCGCGGTTGCTCGCTCGCCAATTAGATCGGGCGAGAGACTTCTCCCCAGGCAGAATGCTGACCATCTCCTGGATCAGTAGTTCTCCGTCTCTCGTTCCTGCGAACGTACTTGGTGGACGGTGTGGATCGGCCGAGGGACGCGGTGGCGGACGGTATCCTTCTCTCGGCCGCGCGGACTCCTGATTGCTGCAGCTTCGTGCTCGCACGTGCTCACAACAAACCTGTAGACTGCTAAATGTTTTTTTTTCCACCCGGGTAGAGAGGGAGAGAGCTGCTAGACGTGTGAGCGAGGCTTCTGGTCCGATTGCGGTAGTTGGTGCGAAGATATCGCGAAAAGGAGATCGTTGAACAAGCGGAGCGATGCTTTACAGCTAGGCTTGTGAAGTGAACGCCCCGGATCTCGTGGGATATCCAGATACCATTATATGGAAGCTCGTACCCAAACCACAAGAGGCACTTTCCATCTTGGCCGGTCCATTCGATGGAACGATCTTGTTACACGATGCCTCGTTGAGCAGACCATTCAACATGTTGCGTGCATAACCGCGTCACGGCTGATCGTTCAACTTGTTGATATATTGTCTCTTTAGGGATATTACTTGCTGTCACTTTTAATCGTCCCACTTCCACCCAAAGAAAAACCACTATAGGGCCAATCAATTGTCATCACTTCTGGACGGTATGACTTTTGAGGCAATCATACACGCTACAACCTCATCCAACGAAGTCTTGGGAATATTCTACTGTTCTCAAGACCTGACTAGGTCAGAGCTCCGTTTCAAGTTTGTGGTAAAAGCTTCCTGATGGCGCAATCAAGTCTTCAACCACGAAATAGACAGTCTCCCCGAGCTCTCCGTGCGAAAGCAGACGCTACGAGGAGCTGAATAAATTGTCTTCGCGTCCATTCGCGGCTCGAGTTCCCATAACTTGACTCTTCATTTGTACCGCGTGGACAAATCGCACTTATCGGGATTGTCAAGTTACGCCGCGTACAAGGGACCCTTGAACCTGTACGCGAAGCCCCCCCCCCCCAACCCTTCTAAATCAGGATGGTCCCGATGTGGCAAGGAGAGTGTGTACGTTGAGCGGTAGAATCGCAAATGCCAGGCTGGTAAGAGATGGAAGATGCTACGCGGCTTGCAGCATACAGCCGGGATAATCGTGGAACAAGATGGTTGAAACGTAATACCGGTAACGAGTACCTAATTCAGGCTCGGTCGCGTCATAAGTCTAAGCAAAGTACGTTGTAAGTCGCCCGGTCCGGTTGGTAATGGTATTTATGGTCGATTCCTCGGCTCAACGAGGGTGCGAAGGAACTCGCCACTCGCTTTCTCCTTCTCTCATCTCCCTTTGGCTACTTCCATCCTCTTCGTCTCTACGGTACCCGATCCTCGTATAAATGCAACAACTGCGTGAGCTGGCACTATCGGAATCCGGAGCTGCTGATCACCTCGAAGTAGAGTCAGGAGGACTATGTTCATCAGGCCACCAAGCGGGAGATGTTGTTTATTGTTCCGGGTTCGCTAAGGTCGTAAGGGTCGTCTCTAGGCATGGCTGACGATATATCATCCGCCTAAATCCAGATTAAACATGACTAAATCTCATTTCAGGCTAATCTTAGGATTTTCATTCAAGCTTCTGGCATTTCCTCTCAGCCGTTGAGTCATCCTGTGTCAACACTTTGGGAATCTTGGCAACCGTAATACGAGGCTCTTGTATCCAAAGTGTAGCAATAACACACCGCGAATGATTTCCCCTTCAAAACGGTCACGTGCAATTTTCGAGATAATCTCTCGGCTCCTAATGAGTTCGAGTTCTCACGATAATTGCTAGCTGAATCAGGCGTAGGTAGGAGATGAGAAGGTGGAGAGACGAAGTTAAAGAAGAACGAAATAACCGGAATATTGGATATTCCGCCGCGCCATAGAGAAGATCCAACCGAATTAATCTGATAAATCCGAGAGTATACGAGGGGGAGGCGAGAGATGTTGCTCGATCCTTGATATTATCGAAAGGAGTGTGTTAGCACTCCGACTCAGCCGTACGAGATTTACCTCAGCTACGAAATCTACGCGGCTCTTTCGCTCTTTCACTCCAAACCGCCGATGCCCCCAAGTTTTTTCTTCATCTTCTTTTTCACCTACCTGGAAAGTGAGAAAGAGAGCATACGTGCTCGCGTGCTCGGAGATATACCGAAAAAATCGGTAACGAAATTTCGTCTCGATTTCTTAATTCACTTCCACCATGCACCAGCAACGTTATGAATCTCATTTTTTTTTACTTTCCTCTTCGTCGGGACGAACGATTATGGCTACATGTTAAAGTACTTGATTGCGCAAGGGAACTTTGCTCGCGGGCACCTTCAACGAGAACATTCGAGTCAGACTTTTCTCCACTCGATTGCAGTTTTCGTAACTTTTGCGCGATGATCGTGCGGGCAGAAGATTGAACTACGGAGAAACCGTTGACGATTTCTTATGGCGAACGGCAAAGATGTCGAATAAGATTTTTACCACTTTCTCTCTTTCTCTTTCTCGGAGAACACGACGACACGAAGATCAATTGCCGATACTGCGCAAGCGATCACTACCGATTTTCATTACCGATCACTACCGATTTTCATTACCGATCACTACACCGATCTTCCTTCTCTTTCCATTCCTCCGAGATCCCTCGATACTTCGTCCGCAATCCAATCGCTCCACTGTCGCGTTTCTTCGTCGCCAATCGCGCGATTTCGTCAAAAATAACAATTTTCCTCGAGCCTCTCTCCACGCATGCCACTCTCTCGTCAATTCTCGCACAATTGATCGGCGCCGTTTTTCTTCATTATCATTACCGTTCATTGCCGTATCTTCATCCTCCTCCTTCTCCTTTAACTCCAAAAGACGATAATTCATTTCTAAGAGGTCGTCGCGTCGCTCCAAGTACCCGCAGGTAGCCCAAAGCACCGACCAAAAAAAAAAAAAAAAGGAAAAGCAATCCCCAAGACAAACGAATGTAACGGCAAGAACTAACGACGCCGGGCTCAATAGACATTTGTAGTCGGATGCGTTTCGCGCGAGGCTTCCGAGCCGTTCCTGGGCTTCCCCCCTCGCCCCTCGTGGATGCATCGAAAAGTGACGTAGCGAAGGGACAGATGGGCGGGCGCGCGGGGCAACAACGCCGCGTATGAGCGGCTCTCTCATCCTCGTCGTGCGTTTTGCACGCGAACCCGATCGTAAAGTGCGCGCATTTGAATACGAATAAATCGTCCTGGAGCGTTTCTCACTAGTGTTTCTCTCGAACTATGGTCCCGTATACTTTCCTCCTATACATCCGTATATATATGTTTCACCTCTCTCTCTCTCATAGTAGTAGCTACCAAGGCACGTAGCATAACGTTCCCTCATACACACCAGCCCATTTTCATAGGCCCGCCGCGCGCAATAAGAAGCGCAGTCTTGGCATATGCGTGGTTGATTTGCAAGCATATACACACGTATATATTCATCCGGGCATCAGGAAGCCGAATATGTCTGCGAGAGAGAGAGAGAGAGAGAGAGAGAGAGAGAGAGAGAGAGAGAGAGAGAGAGAGAGAGAGAAAGAGTGAGGGAGGCAAAGACGAACTCGGCAATGCTTGCGTACTAAAGGCGGAGCGCGGGTTCGACGCGGGCTAAAACGATACCCGCGAGAGTGTTTTACGCACGAGCGTTTATGGATTGTTTAATGGCGACCGCCTACAAATTAGACGAGCGGTAAATCAGTATCGAGCACGAGGACCTTCGTAAAGCACAATGGAGCCAAGCTCGCATGGATGCTTACACTTTGCTGCTTATGCTACTCGTTACATACATATATCGTATTATGGCTCGGTCTGAATCGTGAAACCTCTGAGCAGCATAGTCACAGTGTTTGAGGTGTCTCTCTACGGATCATTGCTAAGAAATTTTGCATCTGCAAGTATTCAATGGCTCTCTGCGCGTCAAATAGTCCGTGCAATCGTAGTTGCTTTTTCCTCCGAGCTCGCTAGTATCTCGGGAAAATGCGAAAACAAACGCACTTCTCCACAAATTCAACGTTTTTTAAAAAATTTTCACATGAGAATTGTGGTTTTGGAGAAAACGAATTAATTCGTAATCTGGAGGTTCGATAATGATGTGAAAAAAGAAATTAGAATCACTTACACTTTGGGCTCATTGTCTTCACGATCGTTTGCTCTAAAAAGTGTCGTTTGGCTCATCGAGACGCATACAAGATTGTATTTCGATTGTTTTGCTGATTTTTAAAATCGAATAGGACTTTTTTTTTCTAAATACCATGCACTTTTCTCTTAGTATACTTTGGACAATACGATTTTTTCGTTGCGTCAGAGACTAACGTGCGTGTGCGTCATAACGCAATATGCACGAATATGTAATGTCCATGTCCACACATATTTGCACATACGTAAAATAATAGATATTATAATATTTCGCAATGAAGCAAGTGGGCGCTGTGTGTTTATTCCTGTCCGGACGCGACTCTCGTTCACGGAGCAGCGAAGTAGTAATAGTTGTGTAGTAGTAGTAGTCGCCAGCAGTGCGGCAATAGCTTCGCTTTCCACTCTTCTTTCGTGTCGTCGTCGTCGTCGTCGTCGTCGTCGTCGTCGTCGTCGTCGTCGTCGTCGTCGTCGCCGCAGCCCGTACTCTCGTCCGCTCCGTACACCGCGTTGTACCGGGCACAGGAAATGCGCGGCGTTGAGGAGCAAGCGCGCGCGAGAGGATCGCTCGGTGCATTACCCGTTAGACATGGGCCTCTGGGCTGATATATTGACTCGGACAAAAAAGCGTATGTGTTCTTGTGCACTCCCAGGCAAATACATATATGTATATATATATATATATATATATGCGGTTGAAGCCAGCTCGCGGTTCAATTCCGTGTTACGTATACGTACAGGCTCGTCTACGCAAGATAAAAATTATTTTTCCGCAACAAAACCAAATTTCCAATCTTGGATATATCATTTTATGCATACTTTTTTTTTCCCAAAGTTTGGCCAAATTTCGACGGAATTTTTGCTCTCAGGCTCGTCTACGGAAGGAAAAAAAAATCTACAGCCACATCGCCATATTCCGAATCTTCGATACTTTATTAATTTTATTGCATTTTTATTTAATTTTCATACATTTTGTTTGAAACTTTGGATACAGAAATTTCGATCAAATTGTTTTTTTTTCGTCTTTCCGGTAAAACGGGAGAGAGAGCGAGGAAGATTACGGGGCCAATGTGTACCAACGAGGACACGAGAGAGAAAGAGAGAGAGAGAGAGAGAGAGAGAGAGAGAGAGAGAGAGAGAGAGAGAGAGACCTATTACCCGAGTATACAGGAGAGAAACTCTTGGACGAGCAGGACAGGTGAGATAATGAAAGCTGCGCGCAAACGACTGTTCCCTATACGAGACTGTCTCGCTTCTGTTGGGTGAATTCTAGCCCACGGCGAGTAATCACTGTTCCTGTATATATATACATATATCCAACTATAAATGCGGAACAATCATTTTTTTTACCTATTTTATAGTACACTATTTTATCTTATGATTATATTATTATATTGGATATAATTATAATATAAACCACAATATATAGTGATATATATTATTTGTTTGGGTTTGTTTGTTTGGTTTTATGTGGGTTTTTTTTTATAAATATAAAAATATTTAAAAAATATATATTTTATAAATATATAAATGCGGAACAATCATGTTTTTTACCTATTTTATAGTACATTATGGTATCATGATTATATTATTATATTGGATATAATTATAATATAACTCACAAAATATAATTATATATATTATTTGGTTGGGTTTGTTTATTTGGGTTTTTTTTTATAGTACATTATTGTATCTTGTGATTATATTATTATATTGAATATAATTATAATAAAACTGACAAAATATAATAATATATATTATTTGGTTGGGTTTGTTTATTTGGGTTTTTTTATAGTACATTATTATATCTTGTGATTATATTATTATATTGAATATAATTATAATATAACCCACAATATATATTATTTGTTTGGGTTTGTTTGTTTGATTCTGTTTGGGTTTTTTTTTATAGTACATTATTGTATCTTATGATTATATTATTATATTGGATATCATTATAATATAGCCCACAATATATAATTATATATATTATTTGTTTGGGCTTGTTTGTTTGGGTTTTTTTTATAGTACATTATTGTATCTTATGATTATCATAATATTAAAAGTCTCAAAGCTCCATTAACAATTATCGAAAATCACAATTAACACGATTATTAACCACGAAATTAAAAAAAAAATCCAAAATAAATTCAACAACGCTCAATCGTATCGCCACCCCTGTACATTTTTCTTCGTTTTTATAGTAAAACTTCACGCGAGAGCATGAGCACTCGTCCTAGATAACAAAAAAAATTCCAATTCCAAAATGGCTAATTGTAACATAAACATTATTTTTTCGCAAGATGATTTTCTCGATCCTCGAGACGAAGGGGCTCCTCGCGAGCCAGAGACTATAACTTTAAGATATATTGGGCCTTTCCGCGTTTCTTACTCCCATATCCTTCGCCTGGGAAAACCATCTAGCACCTACCTCAAGCCCTCCCCCCTCTTCACGACCATCCCTTCGCTCTCTGCCCCGTTCATGGGCGAGATACCCCGTTACTTATATTATCCGACCTCCGAGTGCAACGAGTATAGTCAAGTGAGCTTGCACACACACACACACACACACACACACACACACATTTACGTAAGTATATATGGACAGAGGAGAGCGAAGAGAGCTCATAGAGAGCTCCCAGCAACCGAGTTTTCTTTTTTTTTCCTCTTCGTTTTTCTTTTTTCATTCTTTTTGCTTTTCCTTTTTTTTTCTTTTTTTTTTTCTATCCGCTCGAGGCAAACTCGAGCCCCGATCCCATCCTCGGTGGAACGTCGACCGAGGGGGTCAACGATAATAAAGAACGTTTATTTCTCGAAGCGAGCTCTCGTCGCGTCTTATATGCGTCTCTCGTGTGCACTATGCTCCGAGCGAAATGCAACGCGGACACGTGAGAGTGCGAGAGAGACGGAGAGAGAGACAGAGAGAGAGAGAGAGGAGAACGAGAAAGGTAGAGAGAGAGAGAGAGAGAGAGTGAGCAAGGGGTTGGTGGTGGGGGGAAAGAGAATCTTCTTCTCTGTGAAATAAAGTAGTTGAGGATGAAAAATAAACGAAAGCAGCATTAAAACTGTTTCAACTTATTTCCTATTTTTTCGTCATTTGTTTTTTTTTTCAACTCAAAATTGTCACCCCATGCACACTTTTTTTTTTCTTCCTAATCTTTCAAACGAAAAGAAAGCAAAGCCAATTTCTTTTTTTTTGTTTTTAATTTTTCAATAAAAAAAACAAACCCAAACAAAATTGTCTCCCCAAGCAATGCACATATTACTTTTTTTTTTAATTGTCAATAAAAAAAAACAAACCCAAACAAAATTATCTCCTCAAAGAGCGCACATTTTTTTCTTTTATTTTTAAATAAAAAAAAAACCAAAGCCAAACAAACCCAAAGAAAATGATCTTCTCGAAGAGAGCACATATCTTTTGATTTTCAATTAAAAAAAACTCCATGGTCCAATACGGCAGGTTCGAAATTGACCGATCTTCGGAGGAATAAATAGAGCAAGGAAAGCTCGAAAGGCTCCGAGGAAGAATTCGCGCCCGGTCTTTAGACGATCCTTCGGATAACCCCGAGACCTTGATGGGACCAGAACACCCTGGGTCGCGGTGGAGTTGTGAAAAGCGTCGCATTGCTAAACGCAAATAAATTAAAAACGGACGCAGCGAGATTCTTTTTTTTCAGAGACAGAGAGAGAGAGAGAGAGAAAGAGTTAAAGAGAGATAGAAAAAGAGATGGGGTCTAATTGCTTGGCATACGGTCACAAACTGGAGAGAG
>OZ010714.1:35097761-35264027 GCA_963932345.1 Ophion ventricosus | reverse complement strand
TGGATACATGGGAAAAAAATACTCGAAAAAAAAAATGATCTCTTCTTATCGCAAAGTCGAGAGATTTTTTTTTTAATAATTTTCCACCGCGGCGTTTTGTCATTATTTCTTCTAAGCACAAATTGGTTCTTTTCATACTTAAGTGACGCCTCGTTAAAATTCTTTCTCTCGAAGCGCAAACGCAACCGAGATAAAAATCCAATTTGATAAGAGTGTCGATCGTTGTACGAGCTCGTAGTTTCGTATACTCGCAACTTGAATGATTAATTTTGCACTATTCTTTTATACTCTCAAATTAGAATGTTTGCTCGATCGCGATCTGCGCAGCGAGTCGATCAAATTGCTGGATAGATTAATCGTAAATCTAGCGTATCGCTGAAAGTCCATACAAGTTCACGATAATGCTCGTAAAACGTTGTGAAGACTCGTTTAACGTATTTTCTTTTTTTTTTTTTACACGCAGCAATTGATATACTTTATCTAGATTGGATCGAGCATTGTTGTTCCGTTTTTTTTATTCATCAATGAAACATGCTTCGCGGTAAATGATACCGAAGTATAACAACAATAAGTCTCAACTTTCACCTTTTGTTTCTGTAAAGCCCACTGCACGACGAGCTTTTACTTTACGACTGTAAAGTGATTGAGAATTTTTAAATATTTATTAGAAAATCATTTATCTCAGCGATCCCTAATTTATTGAATCTTGAGTATTTTTTGTGGGATTATTCGCTCGTAAGAATTTATAAAATTTCGATTAAATTAAAGGAATATATTTATACATTTAATTAAATGTATAATAATAATGTGTAAATAAATAAAATTGGACTGTCAATGTTGCAGTGACATTTTCATTTTCATTTATTTATTTATTCCACGCCTATAAATCAACATCTAACATATTTGATATCGATTTATAGGCGTAGAATGTGGATCTACAATGAGCGCGTATTCCGGGGCTTCATATTATTCGGATGCGGGGAGACCTCGGGTAAATATATCGGGAAGCGAGAAACGCTTTGGAATGCGACGCCCTGTCGGGAATTACAAGAGAGTCTTAAGTCTCGCGTGTCGGGATGCGATACCGATTGCGGGCTCATCCTTCTCCTCTGTACAGGCCCGCAGGTCGAGACCGCGTCGTCGTCGTCGTCGTCGTCGCGATTAATTAAGGCCGCTAGATATACATACACACCTATACACACACAGATACATGCACATGTATGTATAAAATACTTACAACGTAAGCGCGTGTTGGAAAAAGATTACGACTTATTCAGTACCGAAGTTAGTCACTCCGTTGGCTCGACAGGCCATAAGCTTTCCAGTTATCCGAGCGAGATTAGAAGTGAAAGACGATAGTCCGCGTGAATAGGTGGACGCTGCCTCGCGTATGTTTCTGCTTGCGAGCAAAAAAAAAAACAATATATATTCGTGCGAATGTGGTCAGGAATCGGCAAGACTTCCGGCTACGCTATGTTGGATTCTACGCTGGATCGATTTTATTCAGTGGGAAAATGGAACGATGGAGACGGAGAGTTAAAAAAAAAAGGCAATATACGTCGGTGTCGTGATCTTTTTTTTTTTCTGTAGCACCTTCGGATCGACGATCCACACACATAGTTCGGGGATCACTTAAAAGCGGCACGACACGATTTATTCGTCCATCTTCGTATCTCGCGTGCACTCTACTCGCTTTCCTCTGACCCTTCGATGTAAATCGTTCGCGAGCAACGTGGCGACGTATGAGTAAGAGAGAGAGAGAGAGAGAGATGCAACTACGGGAGCTTCGCTTATCCCAATAAAAGTCAGGGGGCGAGCGAAGCTAGCGGATCCGAGCGACTTATTTACGTCGATTCGAAGAGAAACGCCGCAAATAGGAGAGTTGCTTCAAGACACATCGCAGGACCTCTCTCTCTCTCTATCTCCCTCTTTCTGCTTTCGCTTCCCATCGGCCCTTCTCATTTATCCCCCCTCCCCCCTCGCTCTCTCTCCCTCTCTCTCTCTCTGCGTCTCAATGCACAAAGTACTCTCAATTGACTCGTCTGGGTGAAAAAGTACGCGAGATAGTTACTCGCAAGCTACGAGCGCATTTGCCCTCTCGCTATTTTCTCGCCGCTATTTTCTCCACGCAACCGATATCACAGAGAGAGAGAGAGAGAGGGCGAGAGAGCCTCGGTACAGAGAAAAGAATATACAACTACAACAATATTCAATTAAATTTAATTAAATTTAACATAATTCAATATTTAATTGAATTAAATTCGGTTTAATTAAATTTAATATATTATTTTATTGCATTATTTTAATTACAGTTAATTACAGATCTGAGTTTGGCTCCAGCGGGTGCAGTTACTTCAGTAAAAAGTTCAATCAGAAAGTGCAGTACGTAAAAACTCGCAAGGATATACGTTGGAACTCAGGAAAAAAACAAAATTATACACATGCAAAATATTTTTATCACAATTAGAATTTTTTCGATGTCATTAAAAAATATTTGATATTCAAATTTGATATTTCATTGAATTTAATAAAATTCAATATTTTATTAAATTTCATTTCATTCGATATTTCATGAAATTTAATTTAATTATTTTAATAACAATACAGCTTCGAATACGTGTGCTAAGTGAATAAAAAATAACCACGTCACGATATATTAATAAATAAATAAATGAAGAAATAAATAGATATATACACACACGCGTGCACATGTATATCTGAATTAAATATTATACAGCTTCGAATACATGTGCCAAGTAAATTCCGGACGGTGCGACGTATATATATACGTAAATTGAACTCGGAGTGGCGTGTTCGTAATTTGTACAGTGAGATTTTAATCTGAAACGAATAGAAATATTTCCAGTGCAACGAACGAGACTGTACGTAAATTCATTGAAATGTATTCCGGTGTTATATAGACGTGAGAATAAAGAAAGATAGCGGAGAAGAACGCGGCACGAATCGAGTATAACGGTGGAGTGATAATAAATATACACGTTATAAAAGTTATATATTCTACTTGGATGCTGAAGACGAGAGGGTATGGGGGTGCGGAGGGGATTAAATATAGCGTGAAGTGTGTTTTCGCCTCGACGCGAAGGCAAGGAAAAGCCGTCGAGAAAAAATGAATCGAATTCACGATCGCCTCGTTTACTTCGTCATTTTGAGGAATTCGTGTATCGTTCGAATTTCTTCGATGAACACGCTTACGCGGTAAGAATTCATTCATCCATCGCGAGGATCGGTCAAACCCGGAATCTACGTTTTATGCCGGACCCCAGATATTTTCAAAGCTGCTTATATTCCGAAAGACGGTGCAACATCGAATGTATAATATCGAGCTTGAAATTCTCTTCGCGAGGTGATAAATTTCCTAAAGTATTTACGTTATCGAAAGATTTTGAAATGATCCAGGCCGAAAATTTGTCGCTTGATCCAAAACATCGATTTTTTTATGCGTTAAATTGAATTTTAAAATGAAATAAAAAAATGACACGAGCGTTCGAAAAGAGTAAGAATTCGTAGTGTGTGTGTGTTTCGTAATTTTATTCACCTATGGTGCAACCTGAATAAAATCATTGGCAGATGGTTGAAAGATTTATCGTAATTTTATCAAATCCATTCGATCGTCCGAAAAAAAAATCTCCATGATCCAGGAGAATAAATTTACACGGAAACGTTGGAAGTGAAAGAGAAAGATAAAAAAAAAAGTGGATATAACCAATGAGAAATGGTCCTCGATAATAACGCGTGCATCTCGCGGCAGTTGCGTGTTCACACAATGCCGAGAACACGCAGCGTAGTTGGCCTTGGCCCCATAGAAAATCAGGAGTTCGATTCTATCGAACAATCGCTCGCCATTTGTCGTTTCCGTGGTGCACTTTGCCTGCGAGAGATTTTATCTCGTATCGTTCTCGCGCCCCCCTCCCTCATCGATGTGGCCACGACTTTGTGCTGCCTGTCTCGAAAAAGTTCGGTTTTTTTTTCTATAAAATCGCCGTCACGAACAATCTTTTTTGATCGCGCTCACCTCAAAATTCAAGAAGCCCGTTAAAAAAAACAATGAAGAAAAAACGATTGAGAAAACAAAAAGGAAGTTTGCCGCAGGACGAATGGGAGTCGGTCGAGGTGGGTATATGTCGTATAAGGTACACACGTGTTATGTAGTGTACGGCAGTAAAGTATACGCGAGATGGGGAATGAGAGGCGATGATCGTAAGAGCCGTCATGAATTTAACGCTCGTCGCGTCCGAGAGAGCCGAGGTGAAATAGCGTCGATCGTGTATACGAGGGGCACTCTCGAGCCGCAAAGAGCGAGTGAGAGAGAGAGAGAGAGAGAGAGAGAGAGCGAGAAAGACGTAGTCCTCGATGGTTACCGGGCGATAAGTAGCGCATCTCCGGCGTCTCGAACGACGATGATTACACTTGTGCCGTAGGTTGCCGATATGTTTGCCCTCGCGCGACGCTGCCGTATGGCGTCTTTCGACTATTTATCGCTCGATCCCCACCACACCATCGCAATATTCACCGTCGATCCGCTAAACAAATGTACACAAGCGTAATAAGTTTCATCAACGATTCCACGTATTATTATCGCGAACGGACACGGAGACGCGCCGATCGTTTATCGATTCCTGTGCATCTTTATATCGCTGATGTGTTACCCCAGACCTTGCTTCGCAACGCTGAATTGCTTGGTAACAGCCATCCGTGAGCCGAGAGAATTGTCGCTCGACGTAACCTATCTGCGGTGATGCGCTTGTCGATGTATTCTCGAGGACTTGCTGTCCTTCGACGTATCTACTGTCCGGCTCGAACTGATCAATTCTAAACAGCCTGATCGATTTTATAGCCAAGTATTCACACCCCACATTTACAAATGGATTTATTCGTGGTATCGCGGCGTCAGGAGGGCACGGAGAAATTGGACAAAACCGCTGCTAACTGGTCGAGTTTTACTCCGTTTTCTCTGCATACGCGTACCATTCTTAGTTACTGCATTTGGAAGTATTTTATACGAGACTGTAGTAGGTTATCCGCAGAAGGGCAGCGGGAAACTGGTGAAAACTACTGTCGGTAAAGAAGACTTCCTTCGTGTGTGTCTCTTGGAATTGCCGGGAATCCTTTCCGGCCTAGTAAAGTTTATTTCCGCTGTGACAAATTCATGCGAGGGTACAGGGAAAGTAAGAAATACCGCAGTCGGTAAGGAATATTTCTTTTGTACCTTTGTCTCCTCCAATTCTTGCGAAACCTCATCCTGAACGAAAATATATTCGTAATCATTTTTTCGTATTCGCACAATGTCATCGAGAATTTTGGAAAAAGCGTTGTCGGTAAGGTAGATTTCTTTGCGCCCTGCGTTTATCGTATCCCGCGGTCGCTACCGTATCTTGCGGGTCTCCAGAGAGAGAGAGAGAGAGAAAGAGCGAGTGCTTCGTAGCTCTTGGCACTCCGTTAATTTGTCGACGATGAAGAGTCGTCTTTTTGCCGGTAGTCGGGCACGGGGGCCTCGGGAACTCGAGTTTTGACACATTTTGACACGGGGACCACACAGATTGCCGGCTCGTGGGGTCCGGTTAGCCGGAGGGGGGGCACGCCGGAGTACCCGACGACGCGTAGAAAACATTGGGGAACGAGTCCGAGTGGCTCGCAGCGGCGAACCACCATCACCACTGTCACAAAGCACAGCCAGAGAGAGAGAGAGAGAGAGAGAGAGAGAGAGAGAGAGAGAGAGAGAGAGAGAGAGAGAGAGAGAGTATCTGAGGTAAGAAACGATGAATCGTCCGTTTATAGACGTGCAAGAAGCGGACGCCACCCGTTCGCGTCCCGGATAAGTTATTAGCGGGGAGTACGCGAAGAAGCTCACCGTATATATCAATAAGGGCGCCATTCGTCCATCCTCGGCATGTGAGAATCCCTTCGATGTATTTATTACCCCGATACACTTTTTCCAAGCCCCTCTCTCTCTCTCTCTCTCTCTCTTGGTCTCCGATTTCTCAATGTCCGAGCCGTCAGTGTTGACTTCCAAATCCCGACGGTACCCCGAGGTGAACGAAACGAATGCCACCGATCGTCGCTCGCTTTTCTTACTCCCGTGTCACGTCGTGACGTTTTGCCTCTTCGGCGAGACGTCGTCGACCTTCCCTGTCCTCGGGTACACGCACTATGTCTCTCCATCTTGCTGTATTCGCGATCTCACGATCAATTAACCAATCGTACACCCTCCTTTATATTCGCCTCGTATCGTTAAACTTCACCGGCACTGGTTTCCAGCAAAAAAAACTTCATTCTCCACAAGGTCATCAGGAACGCCCGATCGCGCTGCCAACGGAGCTGCTAATTCCCAGCCAATTGTCACGTGCGATCCTTCAATCCTGGATCGCGAAGGCTCCAGATCGAACCTGCAGGACGCATGAAGAACTATTCCAGGACTCCAGGTTGCTCAAGATCCTAAAAGGAGCAGCAGTCTGCTTCATTACGGTCACCACGTGAATGCTGAACTTTATCCAGGATCACGAAGATCCAGGTCGATCTTCCATCAGCCCAGGAGACTCGGAGGCTCGTCTAAGGTGTCGCCCACGCTGGTTACCGGATCCCAGAAGTTCTCTCCAACACGCTTGAGCTCAGTGTTCGTCGCGAAGATGCTGGGCAGGCTCTCTGTCGTCGTCGTCGTCAATTTCTCTCACGTGGACATAAAAGCGTCCGGGCAACGAGACCGAAAGGTTTCAATGCTCGGGGACCACCTTGCAGCCAACAAGGTACGACGGAAATGATCATTCTCCCGTGTGTGGGCGACCTTGCGCGAGTATTCCTCAATGATCTCGTCTACGGAACTCGTAGTCGGGGAAATGGCTATGGAGAACGACCGAGTGAGAGTACCGCTTGATCAACAAGTCGTGTTCTCCATATATATGCGTCATAGATAAGTGCCTCGAGCCTCAAGTAGATCCTACACTATGGAGACATCTTTGAAAGCGGCCGTTTCCGGTCGGCTCTTCCAGTCAATATGTCTTCGGTGAATTGATCGAGCAAGCCAAAGTGGCGATCCTGGTAACCGTAATGGATCAGGATTTCCTCGATACAAATGATAGTGTAATAGCCGCTTCAGCGTTCCTCCAATCTCTTCAACACCTTTCACGTTATCTCGACGAGCTGTAACTCTCGGTTTTGGTACTTTGGAGCTGATTTATAGCCAGAACTCGATCAATCGCGATCCGTTAGGTCGTTTCCACTCAACCTAATCCGAACGGATGACACCAACTGATAGTCTCTGGTGTTTGGACTTGTCTTCTGGCAAAGGCAACGTATCTTCCACTACTTTCCAACCGTGCAGTTTTCCCATCACACCCCAATAACAACGAACAACCATTTCGTGATGGAGGAAAGCTCCTTTCTTTTGGCTTAGCTTGGCTTTTCGAGGATTCTGAGCCAGATCATGAATGATAATGTCGGGAAAATCCAAGAACGCGACAAAAGACAGCCGAGGCCTCGAGAGAGCTCGGGTGCAACGTAATTTATCGTAACTATTAAAATATGGCCACGGCCTCGCGTCATCGGGCTCCTCTTGTTGCTCGCGTACTTTTGCCTTCGTGGTGGGTATCATATATATGAGCGGGGCGCGTTATGGTCGAATATAACAGTTTCTATGGGTGCACGAGGCGTCCACCGTGATTTACAGTGCCTTTGGAGTTATGACGGCGCAAGCCCACCACTCGCTCTCATCCCAGAGAGAGAGAGAGAGAGAAAGTTAAAGCTATCTTGGCGTTTTTCTTTCGTCTCTCTTTTCTTTCTTTCATTAGTTCTATCTTCGTCCAGGCACGTACATACGTCTTATTGTACATTCACATGATATATATATATATATAAATATATACATATGTGTACGTGTATTTCTCAACTGCATCTCATCGCGCGCTACAGAGCAATTTCGAATCGTAGAATCGTGGACGTGGTCGCGCCCGACCGAGTCCGGGCAATCCTCATCGTCGTCTTGTCTTCGGAGTTCAATAGTTCTTGAAGACGCGATTATTCCTCCAGCATAGACAAGCGAGAGAGCAAGAGAGAGAGAGAGAGGAGGGAAGATAGAGAAAATACTCTTCGATCTAGCATTATGCTAGAGCCACGACAAGTCACCAGTCGATTAGAGACATGTCCTTAATTCAGTGCCAGGAACCCTGCACGACATGTCCCCAGTCAAGTCTTAGGCAAATCCTTCGAGAATATTTCTTCTCTCGCGCTTTCTCTCTCTGTCTTCTTTTCCCGATGCAAAATTATCGACAAGTGCATTTCTTCAAGCATCGTTCTCAAATTTTCATACGCAAACTTTCCTCGACGCCCCCTTCGCCCTACCTAACCCCTCTCCCTCGATCATTCCATCGCTCTCTCTCTCTCTCTCTTTACGTGCAATTCTGCCGAGTCCCGGCTGACTCTCGCGCTCGTCGCGAAGTCAATAAAAACTGTCAGGACTCGCCGCAGGTGTCTGACGAGGAACTTTGGTGTCCGCCTTCGATTTTGTTGAAACTCACTTATATGATGGAGAATAAAAAATTATTAGATACGTGATTTTTTTTTTATCGGCGGGAAAATTGTTTTAAGGGATGGTGACAAGTCGTGGGCTGATCTTGCAGTTTCACTCGCAAGCAATTCTCGATTTCCTGCTCTGATTTTTATTCCTCTCGCTTTTCTCATCCTCCATACGGCAACGTAATTATTAATATTATTAAAATAGTACTCAATACACTCATTTGTACATGAATAAATTTGTACTTGTATTTCAATTTATGCAAAATATTGTACATATTTTTAGTATCTCGAGGTATCCCGAGGTAGCAGGCTTCATCGCAAGTGGCGGCGCGGAAGATCGACCGTTGAAAACCAATCGTTCACGTACAAAGCCGAAGAGATACCGAATTGAGGCGTATTAATTCGAGAGCGTTAGATCACCGGATAAGCTGTGAGAAAAGTCGGCAAGACCGGTGAAACCCACGAACGATCGTCTTGTGAACAAATCCGACCGATCGTCATTTACAATATTACAAATCCGAGCATGAGACTCCCTTGATCCCCGTAGATCCTTATAATCCGGAAATTTGAATCGCTGCCGTAAAACGAGACTACCGCGCGCGCACGGGCTCAACGTCGGCGATCGTGATCCCGATTGATGCGGATTAACGTCACCGAGAAGCCACTCTCCTACCTTTACGTACTCGCCACAGTTGCGCTTGATCAGGATATCCCAATCAAGGCCACATCCACACCAGTAACATCCGTCCAGGCAGTTTTTTTTTTCACTACAGACTGTGGACGTATATTGGCAACGGGATAATTTCGCAGGACCGCTGTCGGTAAAGTAGGGAACCGGGAAAAAATGGCCTGGGCGGAAAATCTGTCGGCTAGAAAATCGAGAGTGGCTCGAATCTGAGATCGACGCAAACAAACCCACGAGTAAATGCCTCGGGAGCGTGTGTGTATGAATGATATAGACTTTCTTCTTCGCGAGTGCACTCGACCACATTTGCAAAGATATATATATATATATATATATATATGTATATACATATAAATGGCCAAGTTGGGACATAAGAGTTGGCGTATTATATGTTGACGCGTGCGAAACGATTTTGCAAGTGAGACTCTCGCGAGAGAGGAATACTTTATTGTTGCTGGATGAAAATGATGGTATTCCTTATTGCCTAGTCGTAACAGCGTCCCGGTTCTTTCGTTATTTCGCGCTCGAATGTAAAAAAAAAAACGAAAAAAAAAAACAAAAAATTGCAACTCCCATTATCCGTTTATTAAGCGGTTGTCACAAAGATTTACATCGTTTTATTTACACGTATACATAATAAAGCATTTGCGCGTGTGTGTAGTGTACGTAACGACTGGGGCAAATAGCGTTCGCGCATCGTTAGCGTGGAAGCCCGGTTAAGGCCATTTTCCATTTCTCTTGGAGCGCTGGCTCACCTACGTTCCCATCAAACCTCCTCCTACCGGTTTCGTACCCCTCTGCTTTACCGTGCGAGTCCGAGTGGCCTCGTTTTGCCGTAAAAAAAAAGAGACCAGCGGTGGCCTCGTAACGATTGCGCGGAAAAAAAATCCGACGGTTTTACGTACTTTGCGAGTTTTCGACAGTTTCCCGGTGCCCGCCAGGGGGGCACGAGGAAAGTAATAGAAATCCGCGCGGGGACAGAGGTCTCCGGAAAATATGTAGGGTTTTTGCGTAGGTCGAGTAGCTCCTGCGTGACGCGGGTCCTCGTTACTTTCCCCGTACCACTCTAAGGCCGAGGGAAAGTATGAAAAACCTTCGAAATTTAAATAATTGCGAGATTCTTGTTCACGCAATCGTTATACAGGCATCCCTGGTCCCTTTTCTCCGCGAGTTTACTTCACTTTTCCGTTGGCTCTCGGGGGAAAGTTCCGAAAAGCCGAGTCGGTAAGGAAGGTATCCTGAAAAAGAAAAATGGTACATTTTCACGAGGTCCATTTCGTTACGGAAATGTATTTATCGAGACGCAAATGAAGGATCACTGATGATTCGAAGAATTAGCAATGACTCGTTCGCAACACGGTCAATCTTTTTTTTTCACGATCCCTATCGATATCTCATTAACGCGCGTATACGAGCGCATACTTGTTTCACGATATTTTTCCGCGTTCACGCGCCTCAACGTAGTCGCGCGTTCGACTATACGTTCGAGGCGATTGGAAGCGAGCTTTGCGCAATTATTAGAACACCTCGCGTCCGTAATAAACGGTGGGATATGCCCCGAAAGGTGTTAGTTCAAGATCATCCGGTGATACAAGATGGCTCATGCTCTTCGCACATTATATTGCCACTCTCTCTCTCTCTCTCTCTCTCTCTCTCTCTCTCTCTCTCTCTCTCTCTCTCCCCCCCTCTCTCCCTCTCGCCTTTAATCCGCGTTATACGAGAGCCAGAGATCAGACATCATCCAAACATTTCGTCATCCCAACGAAGTAGTCGCTTCTTCCAGTTACACCAGATTGATTCCAGGATCGATGGAACACCAGGAGAGACGGCCCACTGTCGAATTCCAAAAATCAACGTCATTGCCAGTATACATTACGATCGGATACTTTTTTTTTATATGTTCAATTTTTTAATTTCTTCAAATATATTGTATTTCAATAAAATATTATAAATCGACCTGTTTTTTTTCGATCCCGAGCCTATGCAGACCCGTCAAGCCAACGAGAAATTCATCAAAAATCAAATATGTATAATCAATGAATATTAAATTTATAAAATTCACGAAGAACTTGATAATAAATTGAATAAAAATTATTCTAGTATTCGATAAATTCATTTGACTCGCACGTATTTCTGCTTGATCTTCTTTTTTTTTCTTCTTCTTCATCTTCTTCTTCCACTTGTTCTTTATATAACCTAACACGATGGGACATTAGGGGCAGATTATTCCAAAGCCACCGGATCGTTTCGCTCCTCAAACGATCGAGTAACGATTTTGCCCTACTTTGGCGTACAGACGATCTGTCTTCGTCCCCCCACACGCAACCTATATATATATATATATATTTACGTACACAGATATATATATATATATATATGGATAAATTGCGGCGAGCCCGCGTCATCGAAACGTACGTCCATGAAATTCCTCGGACAGCAGAATCTTCCACGTGATATTCAGGTACACGCGATTTGATGAATTACCGTGATTTCTCTCTCATTCCACTTTTATTATCGTCATCCCAACGGATTCCCGTCGACTAGCGAGAATATTAAAATAATCGTGGCTCCCGTTCTCAATGAGAATCGGCAAGGTCGTGGGAGGACCGTTCTTACTAATTCAAAATTTTCACTTTTCGAAAAATTAATTTAAAAAAAAATCGAATGAAAGAAACAGTGAAAAAAAATACGATATTTTTAGATTCCATAGGCGAGCTACGCGGTACGAATGAACGTAATAAAAAGTAACGTAAAGCAATTGGGTACACACACACACACACAAACACACATACGTTGCACTGGCAATGTTGAACCGGTGAGAGACATAATGTAGGAGGTAATTACGACACGTCTGAAAACGACCTTGCGATCACGTATACCTTGTAAGGAGAGTCTTGGCAAACGCGGTAATAATCTCGTTGTAGTCGACGCTGGATGAAGGCTTTAATCGATAAAGAGCGTGATTATTTTCCATCTCGTTTTGCACCTCTCGTAATAATATCGGTAAAATTTCACAAACGCGTGTTCTTTTTTTTTTTTTTTTTTTTTTTTTTTATGAAACATCCATCCGACGGTCTGTCCATTTGCAATTGCACCAGGGCATCCATTTCTGGATATATCCATATACCCGTATTTATATATTCGTGCCAAATATAAATATTTATGTGCCGAAATAATTATAGATCTATGATTGTAAATAAATATAAATCGAATATAAATTATTGTATTTAATTTGCATATTTGTGTACTATTTTATATATTTGTACAAATATAGATTCATACAAATATAAAAATACGAAAAAAAAAATACACCAATTAAAAAATACAAATAAAAAAAACATTCTGTATATTTACATTTATTTAAAAAAAACAGTATATCATAGTGCATGTTCTCATATGCAAAGTGACTATAATTTCTTTCCAATATGAAGAAAAAAAAAAACGAGCGCTTCTTTGTATGTCAAAGTCAGCAACCCCCTTAATAGTCGATCGAAGCGATCGTTACGTCTGGCCGATCAACTGTACTCGGACTCGATATTCTCGTACGGCGACGTGCATTGGGAAACGAAGAAAGAAAGAAAAAAAAAAGAAACAAAAAGAAGAGACACAAAGTGCCAGGTGTACAGTTACATTATTATATTAATATAATGTTATTATGATTGTTATTATTATATGTACATGGATTATTCGTACGTGTATCTATTTTATACGTATACGAAGGAGGACGATCCCCGTAGTGAGAGGATCGTCGTCCTTGGGTCAATCCCGTCTCGAGACTCTCGCGTTGATGCCACCGTGACGAGCATAGACACCAGGGTGAACATATGCATTTCGAACAAACTCCGTGCACATTTATTCTCCAGTTCGAGCTGTCTCCCGAGATTTTTTGGCGTGGTGAAACAAAAAAATTTTTTTTTTTTTTAATTTTTCCATTTAATTTGCCCACCAAAATCATCAGAGCTCAAATTTAAATGGTGCACGCTTTTAATTGCGTAATAAACGTTTTTAACATTTTAATATTAACAGTACATCATTCTTGTATATTTTGTGAGGTACTTCGAGAAAAAAAAATTTCTAGAAAAATATATTTCTTTGGATAATCTATAATGATAATTCGCGTTGATGAAAAAGAAAAATACGTGTATCAAATATCTCGAGATATGAATAAACGAAGGGGGGGCTCAATACCTTTCGAGCGAGTACGCGAATAAAATGGTGAGTTAGCGAGACGGGTAGGAAAAAAGTGGCGGGGACAAAACTGGACCCGTAACGATCAAAACTGATACCCCGGGGATAAATATATTCGAGAAAAGAGCAAAAAATATATGGGAGATAAGAAAGGGAAAAAAAAAGAAAAAACAAACGAACAAACAAATCGCAACCATGAAATTTGATATCAGGCGATCTACGTGAGAGGAATTAAGTTATGAATTACGACTCACAATAAATGTTTAAATTATTCGTGCCTCGAGAATGGGAAGCAGCGGAGAGTAGAGAGACTGAAATAGAGAGAGAGAGAGAGAGAGAGAGAGAGAGAGAGAGAGAGAGAGAATCGGAGAAGAGGTGAACTCAGCAGGGTCAGAGGTGAAAAATTTTCTCTGGTTGGTTTTGCGCGAACTCCTGCCAGTCGATTAAAAGAGGCTTTAATCATCTCGCCCGCGAGTGGTAAGCTCTGCGTATATAGCAACGTGACGCGGAGGTGGAAGAAGAGCCAGCTCGCGCGCATATGCATATGTATGCACACGTACATCGGGCATCTCGAGTAAAATTAAGCGGAACGTAAAATAACATTCGCTTGAAAATTTAACACGAGCCAGTCACTCTCGTAACCCTAGTTGATCGCTCGTTTCTCCCGTTGCCCTCTGCTCCTTAATTTCCAATGGAAAAATACCACCAATTGAGAAAAACCCTGTCCCTTAAAACTACTCACAGCTCGAAGAAAAAAAACTCCAAATCGCGCCGCAAGAGCTAAAAATGCGTGATCATCGAATCGGGGCGGTGCAAGTAGTAGTTCAGTGACGCCGTCACCGCGCGGCGCTGTGGCATGCTCCGCGCACCCTCGTAGTTCGGGGACGCTGTCGCTACGCGGCGCACGCATCCCGCCCCATGGGCCGCGGGAACTTTGAACCGTCACGATAATCGGCACACGCGAGCCCTGACTTCGTCCACTCCTAAATCCGTGCTCCATTCGCCGGGAATAAAATACGGCAAGTGGAAAATGGCCAACGACCGTACGTCCTCCCCCCCCCTTCCCGATTATGCGCAATCGCTACGGGGGCCACCCACGGCGTGGACGCGAGCATCGGGTCCTCGGGTAGCCTTTATTTCTCGAGAAAATATTATCATAACACCTGTCGTCTCTACACTGGTGTTGGTACCTACCGGTTTGCGCGTGCTGTATTCTCTCTCTCTCTCTCTCTCTCTCGTCTTTTTTTTTCTCCTTTCTTCTTACTCCTCTTTCACCTCTTCCTCCTATCTATATTCCATTCCTATGCTCTTCTGAGCCTCACAGGCGGGCTACGTAAGCACGATGGACCATTCTTAATGTGTATATGTGCACCGCAGTATCCGAACGTTCGAATAATATTTTCCTCGTGACTATAAGATCGCATTCGAGGACAACACACTAAATGTAAGATATGCACGGAGTGTATCCACCTGAGTGGGTACTATAGTTATGAAGGAGGGAATCGATTTTGATGCCCCGGCATTATAAGAGAGAGAGATGCGAAGATAGTTTATACCTCGTAGCGGACATGCCCGTAACATAAGATAACACCAGAAGCATTCGTACCTTATTTTCCTATACCCGTGTGTCATACATATATATATATATGGTTTTATTCGAGGGCCGATCTCGACTTTGACACTTTTAAACTCGAGGAAAAAAAAAAATACGCGCACGAGCGCGAGCACCCTTGTGGCTTGTCACGTCGCGAGTTACCGATCTCACGAGCCACCGTCCCTATCCCGAACAATTCCGTTTCAAGTCTTTACCGTGCGCTTGAGAGAAAAAGAAATACTTTTTTTAGACGGTAGTGCACAATATCGAGGGAAAGAAATTTAGTTGCCAGGTAGTATAAATTACTGCGGACTAAAATACCACTAAATATTAGCATTACTGTGACGCAACGATACTATAAATACAGACTGAGAGAAAATGTTGTATACCGTTAAGTTCTTTCTTTTGCTCTTTCTCTTTTATTTTTGCCACATTGAAATGAAGTAATAAAGTTTTTTCGCAAAAAATGAATTCTCCCAACGAAAATTCATTGCAGCACTGGCTGTATTTTTCAACTCGTAATGTTTTTTTTTTCTTTATTTTTCTCGCATAGTGTATCATCGATCGCAGATCTCGTTTCATCCCTCGTTCGAATAATAGCGTTCGAAAAATGTTCCCCAATAAATAAATGCCTTGTACAAGAATAGGGAAGTGAGCGAGAGGGAGGAATACGAAAAGTGCTTACTGCAGCAACGTCTAACTGGACAATTACGAAAATAAAAGATTCCGGACCATTGTGTTATTGGTAGCTCCTCGTGCTGCTGGTAGCCGAGCAGTGGCTCAAAGAAAGAAGAAAAAAAGGGTCTCCGCGAGCTGTATATACCTCGAGCAAAGATAGAGAGGGAGGAGTTGTCCGTGCGAGAGCAATTCATACGTTTCTCCTTTGGAGAGCGAGAATGAGCGGGGAAAGGAGAAGAAGACGAGAGAGAGAGAGAGAGAGAGAGAGAGAGAGAGAGAGAGGATGGTGCGCACGGTCAAAAGACGCGCGTGCACCTTAGGTCAGGAGCAAGGTCAGGACAAAAGGGAGGGAGAGAGATTTGTCCTAGCGATCATCTCTCACAAATGCGAAATTTATCTGCGTAGATCTGGTCCGTCGCTTCGAGTACCCGCTCGTCCAATTTTCCTTCCTTTACCGATGTCCACTCGGAAACTTATTCCAACTACCAGCACAATAAAAAAAAGTGCCGCTGCCATTTGTCCCTCGCCGACAGTTGGCAAGAAAAGGGCCTTGGACTTGCTCGAGGGGCCAAGCTTCGCTGCGCCCTTTTCATTGCGAGAACAAGACGTATTGTTGTTCAAGAGACTTTTCAAGAACGAGTCGACGCGCATTGTCAATGCCGTGGCTCGGGAAAATGAATGTTTTGGTTTTCCTGAATAGGGCCCTGACACCCTCGAGTGGCCCGGACACCCAAAACATCGGCCCTTCCGTCTCGCTCTCGCCACTTGGTTATCGCGCGGGTCTTCCTCCCACTCGGCCGGGGGCCTCTTGCGCGCGCTGCGAATCCCACTCCCGCGGGCCCCGGAACCCCCACCACCGTGATGCTGCGCGCGCACTGCTCGGGCCCGCGAGAAGCGATCTCCGAATTACGGAGAGGGGATAGCGGATGAGCCGAGACTGTAACCTCGGAACAAACGATTCGGGATCGGCGTCGATAAATTATCGACGTTGGAAAGAAATCCCTCCCGCGCTAGAAAAATCAGTTCGCTCTCGCCGAACGATTTATCCGGCAAGATTTTTCATCCCCGTTCCCCACCCCGGTAAACCTAGCTGGAAATCTTTTCAATGGAAATCCTTTCATACGAGAATAGCTCTTGTGTAGTTTATTGTTGTAGCTGGCCCGCTCTGCGGTATGTGACGCCTACGCGTTTGCCTGCTTTCCACCATTCCGTACAATTGCGTTGATCCAGTCCACCCATGGCACATTTAACGAGACACCTGCCAGCGAGGCCAGCCCTCCTCGCACGGCCGACACACTGGACACTCACACACACACACATTCACACAGACCCGTCGACAATCTTTCCTAATACGGATTGTGTGCTACTGCTCTCGGAAAAATCGACCGGTTTACTCTAATTTAAAACGAGTTTGACTTTTTTCACATTCTTCAAGACCATCCATAGATTTTTCCCAATTTACCATATCCTCGACGATTTTTTAATCACAATTCGCAATTTTGGGCACACTGAATTTGTTATCAGAAACGGTATAAATATTCTTCAAAATAAACAATAAAACTCATACTTGAAGATTTTTTGTAAACAACCCCTAATAAGGGGTGAAACTGGTAATGAACTGGTGGAAGCTAGTCTACTATCTATTATAAATTAAATATTTTACTCATTATAGCTATATACATATATATCAATATAATATACAAGAGAGAACATAAGAGATACAGATTACACTCAATTGTGATGGGTATGGTTATGATTAATCGGGACGATGATCGTTGAGCCTGGCTCATATTCACTGTATCGCGTTCGCTCAATGCGTCCAATCAAGCAGACGAGTTGAAATCGTTCTCGGTGCTCGGTAACCAGAAATTTCGTAGTGTTAGAAATCGAAATTTTTCTCGCCCTCGCTGTTGGCTCGTCAACGAGCCAACGTGTTGTATTATTCCCCATTATTCATCGTGAACGAAGACGAGCCCGTCGAACAATGTCAATCATGTTGCCTCCCGAATCCCCTCCCCGCGAGAAATGTCCATTAAAATATCTTACAATCGTAAATCTTCGCTCGAAACAATAATTACGTATGCGAGCGCGCAAGTGTGTGTGTGTGTGTGTGTGCGAGAGGGAGAGAGAGAGAGAGAGAGAGAGAGAGAGAGAGAGAGAGAGAGAGAGAGTGGGGGGGCAAAAGGAATAAGGTGAGAGCACGAAATCACCTACTCGAAAATTACGACACAATAACAAAGTATTTCGAGACTCCTAGAACATAAAAAAAAATGATTTTCCATCGAGATTCCTGCGGGATGACTGAACGATGTATCATTATTTATAAAGAGTGACGGTGTTGCCGTCGAACGTAACGTCAATGAGATCACTCCATTACGCTTATACCGAATCATTTATCGTCCCCTCACCCCCGCTCCCGCGTCCGATCAAGTTTCCTTCGTCAAATATCATAAATCTCGCCCGGTATATCGTTTTGGGCTGAATGGAGAGAAAAGAAAGGAAGAAAAAAGAACGTAGAACACGATTCATCGAAGAAGAGAATAATGGACGCGAACAGAACCTCGAGCGAAGTTGCAGCAGCGTAGATGTACATTGTATTTTTATTGACTTTACAGTTTTTTCACTCACTGATGGAGTGCATCACGCGTTTTTTTTTCTTCATTAAAATACGATTTAAAAAAAAATGATTTTGTGATTTTTTTCAAATAAATATTTTTATTAAAATGTAACTTGTTAATATATGTTTTATTATATTTACATATTCCTACTGATATCATTTTTTTAAATATATTGTAATACCAAATTTTACTTGTAAATTTTAGTTAAAGTTTCAAGCATTTGATTCAACAAAAATTTCCAAATATTAATTTTAACAATATAGAATGACTGTAATTTTTTATTTCAGCATATTTTTGCCAAACTTTCATTTTTTAGTCACTCAAAAGTCTATTGATTTTCGTTGCCGATACTTCCCGTACATAACTTCCACTTTTATTCGTTCGATTCGAAGAAGTCTCCGCGTATTCAATTATCTCAGATCGCAGCCATTAAGCGATCAGTCGCCACAAATCGATCGGGATGGGAGATCCCTCATCCAGAAGTATGCTCCATCTTTATCGCCCGACCAAGGCCATGATCCACAAGCGTACGAGCTCTATGAATAATCCTGGCGTCGATTGATGATCCCATTAGTGCTCGTGGAGAGCCAACGGGTTGTTTATCAACGTGAAAGAGATACGAATGGGAATTAGCCCCGGCTCCGGATAGCCCCGAGAACGTCGTAATAAAAATCTGGACCGAGTCGAATTGGCAATTTTTTATTATTATTTTTTTTTCAACCCATTATCCGATAATCGATTGTTTATACTTCTCGTAAATAACAATCAATTTTTGTAACATTAGAAAACGAAAAAAAAAAACGGTTCTACGCCGCAGGCTAAGAGACGAAAAAAAAAGAAAGGTTGAATTTCGACTCGCAGTGGAGCAACGTTCGGGAGAAAATGGTCTTTGATTTATTCTCATTGATATCGTGTCGATAGTTTCATCGTGGATCGGTAAGGTGTCGAGATAATAAAGAAAGTTTGAAGCCAAGAAAAATAGACTCCTTAATTTTTTATATAGCACACCGAATGTTATATAAAAGTGATAGAAAAATTATAATTCATTACACTATTTGTGTAATGTAAAATGTATTACGTAATAAAGATAATCAAGTGTCTATGTAATAACAATTATTTTTTTTCCGATTATTTTTTATTATTACAATTCTTCATTATTATGGTGTTTGTTGCCATCGATGTTATTCAGGCATTGGGAAATCGAGCTCGCAAGAGAGCCCGAACAAACGTATGTGCAAAGTGAAGACACGAATGTCCCACGTTTGCCCTCCCCCCCCTCAGGCCCTTCTCTAATCCGTCCTTCGTCCCGGGGCCGCAAGATTGACACCCGTGTTCACCAAATCGAGAGATCCCATTACATAAATATATATAAGCTTCCTTGGCTCTGTGCCCGGATCGTGAATCGGTACAGAAGAGATATATCTCGAAGACGCATCGCTTGCTTGACCGACACGACAAATTACGCGGGAATCCATCGTGACGCGTCCCGTCATCAAATCCCATTATCGATATTCGTCTGTCATCGCGAGAACATAACGCCGCGCCTTTTTCTTTCTATATGCTTTCTGTTTTTTTTTCACTCCTCTATACTTTTGTACACGTGTGTACCCGCGTGTTAGTTATATCTATATGTGTCTGTCATTGTATGAAAAAAAAGAGAAATACAGGTTCATTTGTATACAGGTATATAATGTAATGGCATATAATCTAATAACATCAGTTCATGTATAAAATACAGTATTTCTAAATCACCTGACGTTTCAACTATAAATATATACACATGTGCGTCGATATATTTATATTAAATTATGCGTAGGAGAAATAAAATTCTATAAATATATGTCATATTATGTAAAAAAGGTTTGGATATATGATAAATATATTTTCAATTATATTATATATATGCACATATGTTAGGTGTGAGAATTCCCACGTAAAGGAAGGTTCATGCCTAAACGACTCTCGCATCTGTCACCTGTCTTCTTCGTGATTTCGTTTATACAGGCGCAGTTCTGAGCGATACATCGCTTTGCCATACAAAGATTGCAACGACGTTGCGCAATACGCGACTTTTTCTTTTCCATTTTTCATCGTCACAATGTCCCGGATTAAGCGATTAGAGATGTTTTTTTCATGTTTTAGGCCGCCATTTTGGTTGCGTTTGCGCGACATGAAACATCGCGAAATGGCCGCCACTGTTCCACGTGACCTCGCGGGCTCCCAGGACCGAGCGAAGAAGGGTCGAAGGAGGGAGAGAAGAAATCCTGGGTCGATCGCGTTACGCGTAACCGTGTAAACACGGAAGCGACGACAATGGGAATCGTCTTGTCTCCCGAGAGAAAGAATCAACGGAGAAAGAGAGAGAGAGAGAGGAGGCAGGAGAGGTTAAAAAAAAGGGTCCTATAATCCGACGGGAGACATAAATTCGGGGCAACGAGTCAGTTTGGCTCCCGCCACACAAATCCCGGCGTGGCTAAAGGGGTTATTCACCACCAGGTGTCCATCGCCAACTGCGTCGCTGACAATATGGACCTCCTCGCCTCCCGCCCTCCTTCTTATTTTCGCTTACCAACTTTCGCCAAATCTCCCGATCAAAAAAGAATTTCATAAATGACGGACTCTTTTTTTTTCTACAATATTGCACGATTTTTTCATCAATTTTCCCATTTTTTTTTCGTTTGGAAAAAAATACATGTTCCATTTTTTTTGCAAGCTTGTGATATTTTTTAATGTGGAATTCAATATATCTACACTTTATTTTAGTTTGGAATCCTTCTCGCTTTCATTCTCATTTTCCTCCTTCTCGAGGGTGAAAAGTACCCCGAGTAAAATTAGTCACGCCGCTTTGGCGGAAACTCGAGGGTCGTCTGTCCCCGTTGCCCCAAACTTCCGCCCATTAGCGAGAGTAATCCCCGAATCACGAGGAGATCAAATACACGAACCCGAACACGTCGCTATTATCCTAGAAGAAACGTTTTTTTTTTTCTACATCTCCCAACGTGTACACATACGTATGTATGTATATGTGTCCAGCCTGGTTAAATGCGACTAAATAGAGAGGTATCACCCGGACAGCTGTATTCCAACGGTTTATTCCCACACGGAAATTCGCCGATCTTTTCATTCGTCCATGCACACCTCTGACGCGCTTACTACTTGATTTTATACTGTTTTAAAATCTCAAACTTACACGTGCGAGCGGAGAAACTGCGAACAACATCGGGCAATTTTGCTAGAGTTACGCATAGACCCAATACTTGAATTTTCCTTTAATATTATTAATTTCATAAATATATTTAATCTCGAATATTTTTTTACTATTTTTTTTATTTCCATATTATAATAAATTATTAATTATTTATAGATTTAAAAATATGAATTCACGATCAAACATTTTACCGATATATTGCTGAGCACATTTGATATAATATTATTAATACATTTCCTCAAATTCAATAATAACGAATAATATTTAAAAGTCACTGCATTCAATGAATACTTTGCCTGTGCAAAAAAAAATGTTTTCTCGCATACGTCGAAATAATAGATTATAAATCAATACGAGTGTAAAACATATGTACACGGAGTCTATACTTAATAATGCATATACTAATATATATATATATATATATATATATATATATATATATATATATATATATATTATAATAAATTTAAACGATTCGACAAACTGACGATAAAAATCACCTCTAAATAGAATCAAATACTCGATATACCAAATCGACAGTTCGAATTAGCATAACACCGCGATAACGATTAAAAATATTTTATCAGCGACGCACGTGCGTATTTTCCCATTATCTATTACCGCTTATAATTTATAGACAGGTGTCGATCGTTCGCCTCGTCGTTCGATTGCGACGTAAATTCGAGAATTTTCTCGAAAAAGGAAAATAGATAAATCAAACATATATGTGGTACTCGAACTGGGCAACGCGAAAGGATTTGCCCTTAGGTGATCCTCACGCTCCATGTTCGCCACCCCCCCGAGCCCCCGATCGGACGCACTCGAGGTGAATTTCCAACATTCCTATGGAATCTTGAGTGCTTATTTTTATGGTAAAGTTCCCAAGGAAAAGTATAGAAGGAAAAACGAAAAGATGTTAAATTGATCGTTTTTAGTTGTGGCGGTCGAGGTCGAGACCTCTTGGAAAAACACTCTTGGAGTGAGAGATAGCGAGTAGATACGTCTGCAATATAGCGAGGAGGGATCGCGGAGATGTATAAAACCGTGCGCGAATCACACATATAACTGATGCGCGGCATAACTTCTTTTTTTTTTCATTCTAAGATGCATTCCAGACTTACGCACACATTCATATATCAATATTATATATGTATATTTATTAGTGAGTTTTGCATACATTTTGTAGATTTAAACATTTTTACATGTTCTCTGAGAAATTTCAGTTACCAAAATTCTTCTACTAGTCACATTTTTCTAAATCATCAATATCTTCTTTAAACACTCGGTGACACCCTCTTTTTATTGTCGTTGCGGGATCTTCAGCGTTTTTTACATGTTTAGAGCAACTTGTATCATACATGCAGTCATTTGGTATACAAAATATCAGAAAATGTGGCCAGCCCGTCACCTCTATGAAGTACTGTATAAATTAGACTTAATTGTAGACTAAAATCAGTTAATTGTTAAATATTCGGATTCGTGAGAGGAATACCTTAAGGTTGAGCTATGGGGCTCGACTTGCGCGAGAATTTCTTTTTCATCACGTACTGACCTTTTTTGATATATATATATATATGTGTACTTATGTATGTACAGACGCAATACATGAATCAGACAGTAGCAGTATGAAAGAAACGCAGAGGTCCACTTTATTTATTCCTCGCAGGAGGTGCCCTTGAATTAAAATGGTAATAGAAGTGTACCATTTGAATTGCGAATATCATGGCATGCATTTTTGTTCTTACTCTTTCTCTCTCTCTCTCTCTCTCTCTCTCTCTATTTTACTCTAGCCCTCTTCCGCTCTGCCCCCTTTCTTTTTATTTCCCTCTTCCTCTCCCTCTGTTTCCTTCTTTCTCTCTCTCTCTCTCTCTCTCTCTCTCTCTCTCTCTCTCTCTCTCTCTCTCTCTCTCTCTCTCTCTCTCTCTCTCCCTCCCTCTCTCTCTCTCTCTGCATTCAACCATCATCCATGATTCACCTATGTATATGCTAAGCAGCGCCTTGTTTTGAATTTAGAACAGGCGCCATATCGCCGAGCGCAGTATTGCTCTTTGGCCTCGCGAAACTGTTGCTACCTTCTCTATACTTGCCCCTTGCATGCCCACGGCCCTCGCCCTAAGCACGATTAATTCATCTTCGAACATCGCCCCGCGGAGCGACAGTAACAGGGAGAGAGAGAGAGAGAGAGAGAGATAGAAGCTTCGTCGAGAAATTTCAATCAAGACTCGTCGAGGAGCCCGCCGTTTTTCGACACCCTCGAAATCCTTGTTTACCCGGCGTTCGAAAAATGCCGAAAAAAAAGAGAGCGGAAAAGAAGGTGGAATGAATTATACGGTAGAATAAGGGAAGGAGAGGCGCGAAAAGACGAGCAGGAACGTTCCTCGCTGCGCGCTATATGTTGTATTTACCTAGAGTAAACAGCAATCCAGGGGTGTATTTTTCTTCGGTGGCTCGTCGGCGAAAGGGCCAACTCGGCGAAAAGAAGAAGAAAAAAACGAAATTTCATCCCCGTTAAAAATTCCGTTAAATTTTTCAGTCGGCTACGAATTTCGAGGCTCTCTTTTTTTATTATATCCCTTGGGGTGCTCGAGGGCCTAAGTCAACATTTCACAGCGGTTCTTTTCTTGCCCCTTGAAATACTCCTCCGCGTTTCTCCCTCTGGAGTAAAAAGGAGTCTTGGACATTTTTTTTTTTTCGTCTCACCGGCGACGTCTTCGCGGCAGAAAATCGAAACCGCGAAAGATTTTGTGCAAAGGATTGAAGAAAAAAAAAAGATTCCTCGCATACCGGAAACAGGGTAGAAAGAAATGAAAGCGAAGAATTTGATCGCACGGTGACGCGATCGCTCCCCTCCTCTCTATCTCGCGTAAATATCAATTTGTTTTTTTTCAACGTTGCGCGTACAGGAAGCGGACAAACATTCGGGTTGCCGGACGTGAATTCTCGCATTACCGTGTTTACAATAAATAATAATAATTTACAGCTTCCTGCTTCGCAGATGCTTTCGATAATTTCATCGATGATTTATCGCAAACGCTCGTTTATTTCGATCCTTCGAACTCGTGTCCCGCAGATGGAAGGATATTTCCCTTTGACAACAACTACAACCACAAAGATACGATATATTTTTTTCCATCTCACGATCTTTTTCTTCTTTATACTTGAACGGAAAGACCGGGTGTCGATTCCTATCTTAATTTCTCTCATTGTCGAGGGGTCAAACGGTTCCATCCGATGGTGCGCGAGACAGAATTCGCCGTGTGTTTCCTCCCGACACTGTGCGAGGGACCTTCGGCAAAAATAAACGCGCTAACGAAATATTGTACTTTTTTCGATGATTGCAACGGAGATTACCTTTTTTTTTTCTTCGATGTCCCCAGGTCGAGAGAATATTGTATGATTTTTTTCTTCATATTTCATATTATGCCTATTTCTCCCAATATTTCCCTGACGATTCTATATTTTTCATTATATTTTTTTTTAATTTCGATCATTATCATTTCATAAAATCCATTATGAAATTCTCATCTCATATTATTACACGTCTCGTTTGAGATACCAAAAAAATCTAAACATATTTCTACGCAAAGTCTCCACGTAAATAAAATAAAATGCCCAACGGAAAATTTATTATTCCAGCGTTAGCGCAGTAACTTTTATTTCCGATTGAAAAAAAAATCTTTCGTAAAAATCTATTTCAGGCTCCTATGTGTAATAGACACAACGGATGTGATGGTCGTAAAAAAATTCTCGAGCCAACGATATTTTGGATGTTCCATCGGTTACTCACGTCACGGCTTGGAATTCGTACCTCGTGCTCGAATTCTACGATGACGAGGCAGGTAGAGAGAGAGAGAGAGAGAGACGGCGAGGCGAGGGCGAGAAATGCAGTCAGAGCAGAAATAAAGGAGTAAAAAATTCGAGTAACTCCAGGACCAAGAAGAAATGGAAGGTACCGTTCCATGGCCCCCAAAAAAGAGAGAAAGAGAGAGAGAGAGAGAAATAGAGGGAGAGAGAGAAACGAGGACATGCGACACGAACTCGGCCACGTAGTGGGCGGATCACCCTGCGATCAGATTAATGACATCATAAACCCAATAAAATATCACCGAGGATCCCAACAATGCGGGCGAATCTCCAGGGACTCCGGGCAACCTCGACCAAAGTCCAAAGCGTTCGTCCTCTCGACTCATTTTTTTAATGTTTTTTTTCTCTGCTCCCTAGCCGAAAAGGTAGAGTATCCTTTTCTTCCTCGTCACTGCCCCCCACCCCCCGCCCCTCATTCACTCACTCGGTCTCTCTCTCTCTCTCTCTCTCTCTCTCTCTCTCTCTCTCTCCCTCTCTTATTTACGATTTTATTCAGGAAGTCCATTTTTTATTTTTATTTTATATATTTTTTATGTACTAAATTGAAATATCACTCCTCTGCGTTGCATTAATAAACAAATACTCAACTCGAGTTATAATCATCTAATTTAAAAAAACATTTGTTC
Source organism: Ophion ventricosus (assembly GCA_963932345.1). Lineage (NCBI taxonomy): Eukaryota > Metazoa > Arthropoda > Insecta > Hymenoptera > Ichneumonidae > Ophion > Ophion ventricosus. Next base: position 35,238,040 of record OZ010714.1, on the reverse strand, counting down.
GTCATTATTTTTTATTTTAGAAAAACTAATCCGCATTGATTTGATTCATTTTTATTATTTTTTATTTTTTTCCAGTCACTTTTCTTTCCATAATAAAAAAATGTCGTCGACTTCACTTTCTACCAAACTTACACTTATTTTGGGAAAGCATATCTTCGCTTCTGGATCGTGAGAATCGAGACACGCAAGGGCAGAGGGAAGAGAAAAAAAAGAAGAAAAAAAACATCGGGCTATTTTGTATACCAGGTTGCGTTGCTCCTCCCGTCTCGAAGACGCGGCTGATCGAGGAATCGAAGAGCCTCGACCCAATCCGAGGACATGTCGCGGAGCATTTCTCACAGCAGGTGACGGTGCACCCTCTATCACGGTGGCAAGCACTCGAGGAGCCTCGGGAAACGTCCCAGAAAGAGAAAGAAAGAGAGAGAGAGAGACGAACCAGTCCCAAAAAAACGTCATCACTGATCCCTCTATGCAGAAAATTCACTGCCCCTCGTCCATCACCGTTTTTTTTTCCCGGACGACAAGATTGACGAATCGCGAGGACCTCGATAAAAACGAAAGTCGACCAAACTCTCGGAGCTTGGGGCTTCTCAGTTTTTGTCGTCGGTACTCTGCACAGTGATATTTATTCGTCCCTTTTAACATCGTTTCCCAATCAAGTGCCGGAGACGCGCATACGAGGGTTTTTGGAAATGGTTTGCTATTCAAATCCTGGCTAATTTCTTCTTATTTTTATTGCTTTCATTATATTGTTTTATATACCATGTATATTTTATATACTTGTAAACGGAAGACGATCTTTCTGTCTGTCCCGGGTAAACTTTCTATCCCTTCCAGATGCGGTTTTTACCAGTTTACGGGAAAACGCCAAAGAGAAAAACGACTCGTGTTTTTCATTCTGGATACACCGGAATTTTTTGAGAATTTTCCGCAAGGTTCGGAAAGTTCAACTGTTTGCAGGAGATTTTTGGAGCACACAATATAACTCGAGAACTATGGGGTTTACGGGAAAATGTCAAAGAGGAAAACAAGTCGTGTTTTTCATTCTGAATACACTGGATTTTTTTGAGAATTTTCCGCAAGGTTCGGAAAGTTCAACTGTTTGCAGGAGATTTTTGGAGCACGCGCACAAGTTGCGTATGGCATTTTCACGTGTGAATTCCCAAAATTACACGCCTTACGTGCAACAAATAATACACGTGGATTTGCAGTGTAGAAGAAACTATTCGATTCCTCTTTATGATAAATCGGCCGTGCCCGAAACCGCAAAAAAAACCGGTAAAAAATCGGCCACCACGAACCGATAGCCGATCTTGTTGCGACGGTAGGATACGTTTGATAAATTACGTAAGTAAGACACTTGTCACGCCTCGTCAACAACGGGCCGATAATAAATCACGCAACGCGATCGTATACACAAAATACTATTTATTTGATTACGCCTCGGTTCCTCGTTCTCCCACCTCCGTCTGATTGAGAGAAAAAAAACCACTCACACATATAACAGTTTAATAAACGCGGAGCCGTACAAGTGTTTGTTATGTATCCCGCGGATCGGTATATCGGCAGCTACGATCGACGAATTCATGTCCCGCGGCGTCGTCGTACGTCGATCGGTCACGCATCCGTGGCGCAATCAAAGTGTGCACTCGGTGTTTCACCTACGGGGTGACCTACACCAATCGACCAAAATAACTTCGAAATATCCAGAGAATTACACTATTTTTATCTCTGACAAAGCATTATAAAATAAGTGATTAATTAATTTAATCACGTATATACTCATTTAAAATAAATTGTTTTAAAGTAATATAATGAATTTCAGGCAACGTAACGATTTGTCTGCTTACCGATGTCTCTGAAAGTACGAACGATCGTATTCTGGACACCCAGTATAAATGCATGCATGTTTCAGAACGAAGTATGCCCCTCGGTTCAAAAGAGGTAAAGAGGGTCGCGCGCGGGGGTCGCTCGCTATCGAAATCTCGAATCGACATACGACGTCTTCGCATCTCGTGGCTCATCAGAAAGAGCAGACGGAGGCCAACGCGAGGATGCCTCGTCATTCGGAGACGATACGGCTGCGCGGATATCGATGATCCTTCGGAGCAAAGCCTTCTCTATTTCTCTTTCTTTCTCTCTCTCTCTCTCTCTCTCTCTCTCTCTCTCTCTCTCTCTCTCTCTCTCTCTCTCTCTCTCTCTCTCTCTCTCTCTCTCTCTCTCTCTCTCTCTCTCTCTCTCTCTCTCTCTGTCTCTTCCTCTCTCCACAGCGCTCACGCACCGTGAAAAAAATAGCATGCTAAATCAGTCGCCCAATTATACGTTTTTTTTAATCGTCCAAAGTGACAGGCACGTGTACAAATCGACGTCGATTTTTTTTTGTTCAATTTACATTAAAAAAAAGTAACATATAATTTGCACTTTCAAATCCGTTCTTTTATTTTTCGACTACGTCGATTTATTTTTTTTAGTCTCTCCTTTTGAATCATTGTGGAGCAATATTTACATAAAAGTGAAAACTCAGAAATGAATTAAAAGTATTTCTGATACATTCTAATACATTTTAAAAACATTCAGAATATGTCTGAAATGTTTTTAAAATGAAGACCCATTAAAATATTTGTACAAAAATGGTAATATGAAAAAAAAAATCGTATTATACACACATTAATATATAAAAATAACAACAAAGAAAATGCTGCCAGTTACTTAAAAAGCTGTACTGCATTCTAACATAAAAGAATCTCTCGGAGCTGTCGTATTTTTTCAACACGTTTCCATCATGATTGATTCCACTAATTTTTTCGTTTCCTCTCGCCTGATCGTTGTGCATGCTGAAAATTCATGAAAGATTCAGGGACTGTGAAAATCCCATAGATGACCGGATACAGACTACGTGCCTCGTATATAGGTAGTGCTTATTACATACGTGATACGAAATCGGTATATTTTATGCTGACCGTTGAAAACAATACTGCGAGAAGAAAAAAAAACGCTGGCAAGGTGATCGGATAAAAATTTTGAGCGCTCCCTGCTGATCGAGCGAAGCAAGGAAAGGAAAACCCTTCTTCGTTTTTTTTCTTTTTTCTTATTTCTACCGTTTTTACGACGTGACCCAAATTTCCGATTTTCCTTCTCCACTTCTCGCCCGGAAACGGTAACTGCGAGAACAAATGAAAAAAGAAAAAAGGCACAACAAAAGAGAAAGAGAGAGAGAGAGAGAGAGAGAGAGAGAGAGAGAGAGAGAGAGAGAGAGAGAGAGAGAAAACGGAAAAAAAAGAAAACGAGCCACTTTACATTATGCAGTTTGGAGCACGGGGCACGTGTCCCATAAAAATGCAAGAACCGTACAGATCTTTCGTTACGATTCGCTAGTTGAAAATTGGGAAAAGCTCGGAGGTGCAAATGAAGGTACACGAGGGAGAGAAAGAGAATGAGAGCTAGAGAGAGGTGAAATTTTCTGTACACAAAGAAAGTGCTTCCAGCACGAATTTTACTGATGCGAAAATAAAAAAAGGACGAAAGAGAAAAAAATAAACACCGTTACGAGAAAAGGAACGTGCAAGAAAAAAGCGTCCATCGTTAAGGAGGGTTAAGTGCAAGAGAGGGGGGAGTGGGGGGGGGGGGCGAAATTTTTATGCGCGCCGGTCACCCGTGGAGGGCTGCTCGTGACCTGTTGAATTTTTCCTCGACAATTTATGACGTCGCCGTACTACACGACCGGGCTCAAATAAAACTTCTTCCTGCGATGGAAGAGGAAAGAAAAAGGCCAGGAAAAAACTGGGCCTGCAATGATTGCCGGAATAAAAATTCGGGCCACTCCACGAAATCGTGACAATTTTTTTTTTTTCGTCTTTTTTACATCTTCGGCGGCAATCCTTATTTTTACCCGGGTTGTTTGAGGGATTACTCAGAAATTCGGAGACCATCGTAAAAGAAGGAATGTATTTTGAAAACAAAATTACTGCGGCCCAATTGTACGACCTCTAGCCCCTCAGAAAGGGGATTTAAAAAAATCGTTCGACGCTCTAGACTTGGCGGTAATATAAAAAAAAATGCTCGTACCTTACAATCCTGAATTGAAAAAAAATTGACTGCCGTTGTTAAAAAAATGCATGGAAAGAAAAACGGGCCGGAGCGTTGCACCATCTTCGGCGAAGCATTTTTTCTTTTGAGCATTTTTTGTTTGCGTCCGAGCCTTCCCGACCAGAATCGATTGCACGAGTGGCTCGCTACGGAGGGTGACTGCATCTGGGTGCATCTCACCCGTGGTTGTTGTCTCGTGTGCGATGGGACGTGTGTCTTCGTCCATCCGCTCGTGGCAGGCGGGCACCTCTCTTCCACCACCGCCCTGCACAACCCCTTTTTTTATTTTCTCATTCCACGTTCCCATGTTCGTACCACTCGCGATGTGATTCTGACTCACCTGCACTTGCTCTTGTAACGTGTAAACGCACTTTTATTTCCGTCTCACTCTCTCATCTCTCTCTCTCTCTCTCTCTCTCTCTCTCTCTCTCTCTCTCTCTCTCTCTCTCTCTCTCTCTCTCTCTCTCACTTACTCCAAGATGGAAATGCACACTAACGAACTTGTTCCACGTCTTCTCGTCTCTTCTCGCGCTCATCTCGACACGTGGTCCAGCAATTCCCTTCGCGGATGTTTTCCGCTCCTCCTCGTGCCAAGAAAAAAATACCGAGGTATTTCGTGTCGTTGCAAGGTGTGTACTCACAGACACTCACACACACACACACACACACACATATATATATATATATGCGTGCGTATATTGTCTGTACATCGTCTTTGATCGTAAAGATTCCGAGTTCCAAGTGCTCAAAGAATTTCCAACTCGAGCCGCCACGGCGGTCAGTCTCGTACACCATTATGTATATAAATATATTTATATACGTGTGCGGCACTGTCGCGGTGTGCGTATGTACATTGGGCAAACTGAAAGTGGCTTTGGACTCGGAGCTACGTGCTCTGCTATGCGTCCAAGGCGAGACGTCTACTTTGTATGTCGAATGAGTTTTTTTTCAAAAATAATCATTATAATGAAGTAATGGAAAAGTTGAGGCCAAATTGTGATGATTTCAATGAGCGTGTGCGTTATTGGGCATCGTCTATATTATGGATGCGTCTGCATTAGTTTGCACATGTATTATTTAGCCAGGAAAAATATAATGAAATGTAATCATTAAAAAAAAACAAGCGATTGCATATTTTTTGGAGGCCTCTTCATTGGCACGACAGTAATAGTTTGGTTCGTTTTTTTCTCAGGCACGCCGAAGCGACCAATAATATTGAAAGGCAGCAGCAATACGTTAGTCCGAGTCGCAATATAACTTTGTTTTCCTGCGCTTCATTACCTGCGGACACTTATTTTCCTTCCTTTCTTCGTTTCACGTTACTTCTCTCGTGTTTTTTTTTCTCCGTTTTTTTTCAACATTTTTTTCTTGTCGTTCTTCTCCCTCTTCGCCTCGTTTACGATAGACGTCGTCGCCCCGTTCGTTTCCTAGGCCCCGAGGGACACTTCACAGCGTGGTCGTAAAGTTATTACCAATTCCACGGACAATGGGAGTGAACAATGGGGAAGGCGAATGGGACATAATCGATTCGATTGTCACAGAGCTGAGGAACCTGGTTTTCTACGTTGCTACTTTTTTCCTAGTTACTCCTCGTTTCTTGTTGTTGTTGTTGTTTTTATTATTTTTTTTTTAAATTCAAACCTCCTACGAATAATCCATTGATTTTCTCTACCTGTGGCAAATCTCGAGTATTACGAGGGAGCGTTTGACATATATTTGTTTGAAAAAATTCCCTCCCACATCGTTAGGGCCCGAAGGGCTTGGGGATTATATTTGTTTTTTTTTCAGCTACTATACGTCGCCCTCGTATCGATACCCGGGCTCCCATTAAGTACTGCCAATTGCCCCTGCGTCAATACTCGTAAAACGATGGCCCCGCTAAAGAAACTCTCGCTCTCTTTTTATAATCATCCGAAAATAAAAAAAAATCGCAATACCGTATGGAAAATACTCGAACCGCTTCCCTTTATGGTATTCTTTATGTTCCCCTCATTTGTGTCGGGACGAAAAAATGGTTTTCTTCTTAGGGACCCAATCGAGGGACCTTTCCAGTCGCGCTGTAAAAAAAAATTAGTTTATTCCTTTTTTACTTCCCGCTGCGACGATATTTTCAGATGTGGAATTTTGCGGGAGCCAGATTTTTTTTTTTACTTTATATAAAAATAAATATACAATTTTGCAACAAAAAATATTGATGACTCGTACTTTTTTTTTCTTTTCGAAGGGAAAATAAGTCCGTTTCACACTTTCGGGCCTCTTTGGAGATCGACGTGCTTCATAGAAATTTTTTTTAATTTTTCCTATTTCTTCTTTTTTTTTACCGGGCCCCCAAGTGGACCAAAGGACGATAATGGAGTCGAGTGATATTTTCGTATCCTGTTACGTGTGTTTGTGTGTGTATATAGGACAGAAAGTGGGCGAGTGAAATGGGAATGGTATTGAGGCAAAGGAGAGCTGTCCTAACGACGTGTATTCAGGGCGAGACCGTTTGCCCACGTGACATGCAAAAATCACCCTCGATCCCAGCATACATTTCGTCCGGGAGATCCTCTCTCGATCTTCGTGTCTCACCGGGGCACTGTCAAAAAAAAAAAAATAGAAATCATCAACGATCTTTCGAGTGAATCGGAACACCGTGAGGAATGACTCTGGATCGTCCTCTCGTGACGCCACGAAGGGAAAAAAAAACGAAAACAGGGTGGTGTTCCACTACGCGGGACGAAATAATTCCGAGGCCCAGGATTCGAGGCAACAAAACGTTTTGCATAAGTGCCGAGTCACGAGGCACCATCCAGGACCACAAAGGGCAAAGAAAAGGGAAAGGGCGCTGGAAGCTCGAGTGGTTTTTTCTCCAGACTTTGTCTCGACGTTAAAATTCTCGTTGACGATCCAGAATTCAGGATAATGAAGAAACGCGATCTTGAAATCGACCACTCTGTTAATTAAATTTTCTGCTACTTTGGTATTTGGTGTTTTATTTTTTATTTTGTTTTTTTTTTACTTCACTTTATTTTATAATAAATTGCCTTGTTATCAAGTGAGCCTATGCATAATTATAGTATCTTAAGCAAATTTGATTTATTCGATTATTCAATTACTTGGGATTTCATTGCGAGTTGTTGAATTTGTCTAATTAATATTTAATACATTTCAATTACGCATTAAATAAAAATATATAAAAAAATAAATAAAAATACCACAGTACAATAAAATTATTTGAATATTATATTGTCTACAATACATTTCCTTGTGTTCCTAAAATTCACTGCATCTCACACGCACAGATAATGCGTTACACAATGCGCATATAATATCGTAAGCTCATGTTACACAAATCTCAAAAAAAAAACCTGAAAAATAATAATAAATGCGTACAAATGAGTATTAACCTAAAAAAAAACCACAAAAAAACGAAAAAATAACCCAGCTCATTAGTACAGTAATGGTAAGAGGCAAAAAGAGATAGAGGGCGAATGGAGAGTCCGAGTAAAAAAAAAGAAAAAAAGAAGAACGGATCGAGATAGAAGCCGCGAGTTGTGTAGGGCCACAAGACCCTTTCGTGAATTAAAGAACGATCTCACGGTGCGCACCGGCGCGCGGTAGGACTCCAATAAGATGTAACTAAATTATGATTGGATTTCGTCATTATTGCATGCGCGAAAGCGATCTGAAATTGTCGATCCTCCCTCTCGGGACTGCCAAACGACCGGAGGAGGGAGGCGCAGCTTCATACATACACATATATATATAGATATATTGTATTTCTGCGTGTGTAGATACGCGAATGGAACAGGTAGAAAATACGAAAAGAATAAGAAGCGCCCGAAGGAAAAACGATTGTGAAAGCGTTAGTCTAGAATTGAAAAAAAAAAAAGAAAAAATCGTCAACGCGATTGGATGAAAGTGGAGAGATTGTCTTCGTTGGTGACGTTCGTGAAAGATGATATTCGACTGCAGGAGCTTTCGAAGCAGGATAATCGAAATTCGCTCACACACGCGCACTCATACAATTGTGTGTGTGTATAACCCAAACGAACCCAAATATAAATATACACATGTGTATGTGTGTAAAGATCTTTTACATTTTCTGCAATATTCTTGTGCATATAATGCTCGGGACACGTGACCTAGAGTGGATAAAGTACCAGGACCATGCATTTCTACATATATATATATATATATATATATATATGTATGCGAAGTTTACAGAAAGATCGGGAGGATTAAAGCTCGCGGAGGACTTGGCGAACATACGGGAGAATCTTTGCTCTCACGCACCCACGCGACCTTTCCGCGCTCTCGCGCGCGCGTTATATTCATACGTATGCGTCCAGTCCTCATCTTCGTGGGATAAAGGACACACTCTCGTCTCGTTTCATGTACGGCTCGCGTATCTCGATGAGGATTTAGATTCCTCTCGGCCCGAATATCGTTATCGAGAATATATATATATATATTTTTTTTAATATATCGATCAGCAAGAAAGATTGAACAAAAGAATACCAGAGAAGGAGAGAGAGCCATTGGAACACCGAGCGAATCACAAAAGCTTGTCGCTCGTACATTTAATTTTTACTCTTTCTCCATTTGTTTCCTCTCCTTTCTTCTCTCTCTCTCTCTCTTTTTTCCGTCCTTTTTTTCGCTCAACTTTTTTTACGTCACTTGTTTTTTTTTTGCACGCGTATACGCTACATACGCGTAACGTTCTCGTTCTTCGAAAGTCCGAGAAGAAAATTGCTCGGTGTCGTCTTTGTCGGGCCCACCCATAAGGGAAGCCGTTCCTCATCAAGCACACACACGCACACATTCTCAGGGCGAACAATGAGCTCAAGACAGAGTATGGACGACGTGTAGAAGACGTAGAGAGAGAGAGAGAGAGAGAGAGAGAGAGAGAGAGAGAGAGAGCAAGAGAGGGGAGAGAGAGCACATACGAGAGGTGCGTATGCACGAGCACGTGCGAATAATCAGCCGTGGCTAACGGTTTAACGAGTCTACAACAGGCGTTAGAAGACTCACGCATAACGTTACACCTTAATGTTTCACATATGTATATATATATATATATATATATATATAAACGTACACGTACAGATACGCGGAAAAGTTTAATTTTCAACAAAACGCACTTGGTGCTCCAAGTAAAGTGCTCGCCTATCGGTTCTTACAGGTCGCGCTCGATAAGACGAGGAGCGACGATGGTAGCCGCGAGGTTGAGAGGAGAAAAAAAAAGAACGCCGCAACGCCGACGGGAGCTGGACGTCGTAGCGAAAAACTCTACGCTACTCAGGGCCTCGATAAATGCTCCTGTAGCCGAATTTTTTTTTTTTTAAGGTTTTTCCGAATTTGCTAAACTTTTGCAGCTTTTTGCCGATCTTTTCACACGTTTGCAAAATTTTCGCGACTTTTTTTCAGACTACTGATATTTTCAAATATCCTGGCCTCGAATGTCTCTTGAAAAAAATGATCCAATTTAATAAGTAAAAGAAAAGTAAGAGGCAAGAGAGAAAAAGTTGTCGGAGCGCTGGAGGATCGAAAGAGCAGAAGGGGGGAGGGGGAGAGTTAAGCAAGGTGAAGAGCACGAGAACGAGTCTTGCTCCAGAACCGTGAGTCACCGAGGGACATACGGTCGTGCATCTAATAAGTGCACTCTTCCTCCCATGCACGTGCTCTTCATTCTCCTTGTGCTCGAGCCAGTTCCTTCGATTCATCCTCTCTCTCTTTTTTCTCCTTCACCACCTCCTGCTCCTCTTTGCCTCTCTCTCTCTCTCTCTCTTTCTCTCTTCATTCCTTGCTTCTTCGCTCTTTCCATCCAATTTCTTTTTTCTTTCCTCTCTTGGCATCGTACCTTTGTACACACACGCATGCATATATCCATGTATGTGTGTGTGTATGTGTATATATATATAAATGATCATTTTGCTTTATTTCGGTCTTCCATTCTCGGAGCAGAAATTTGTTTCCACGTGGGAGGCGGTCATTACCATCGGGAGACCCGGGTGCCTTCGGGATCATAAGTATCAACTATTCTCTCAGTCCCTCTGTCTCGAGACATCGAACGAACCCTCGGAGATTTCGTTTTTTTCAGAAGCTGATTGAGATCGCTCGGGATAATTTACTAGTCGAGTTGCTCTCTGTTCAGGAAATCTAATCAGATCAATCAGAGAAAACGATCGTGCACTGTGATAGAGAAAACAAAAAAAAACAACCTGTGTATATGTATATATGAACTGTTTTCCATTTATAGCCTTGCATCCAGAAGATATCTATGTATATTCGATAATGGTGGAGGTAATCATATTTGATATTTATTTAATATTCATCCAATTAGAACGTAGGTGCCGACATTTTTGTCGCTGTATTTCCTCATTTGTTTTTATTGAAAGGTTTAATCTTCAAAAATTGTCTCTTAATATATATATATATATATTTGCGAGTAAATAAAAATTCGAATTTTACTACAGTCAATATGTAAAGAATAAAATTATGCTCAAGATTATTAAAAATATATCGACCGTTTGAAAATGTAGTATTGACTAAAGAAAACATCTCAAGCCCCAGTGAGCCTGGCATCAATGAATAATCGTCCCTAAGGATCATTCCTATTTCGCCCCGGGGTATTTGGCGCATGGAGAACCTTGAGCATTTCCCCCGGAAGCGCGAAATGCTCAAGTTTTATCTTCTCTTCTTCTCTCGGATACGAGGGAACCAGTGCCCGCGGATTCTTTTAACTTTTTTTTTTCTTCGTTCTTCGTCCGCGCCGAATAAAAATGAGGCCCGCGCGAGAGCTCCTCGACCTTATCGGAAAATCGTGCCGTGCTTCAATTTGACGCCATTACACGCCACCGGCATCAAGAGGATCCTTTTTATCATCGATACGTATATATACACGTATGCGTATATAAATATACACACGTATATGATTTCTAATGAGGCGCTAACGCGATTTACTCTCGCTCGATTTTGTTCGACCGAGTCAATTAACGAAGAAGTTAAGTGGCCTCTACGAGGTACGAGAGACTCGCTTAACGATCGCCTCTAACCGCACCGACACACGTAAAAACTTGTGCCCGCGCGTACTGGTCACTCGCGGCTTCTCTCGTTCATGCGCTTCCAATTACCTGCGATATACCGGACCCACTGGGAATCCCTGTCTCATATATACATTCGTGCACTTCTCATATATATTATACTATACATTATCATCTATATATTACATATATTAAATATCCTGTATTATCATATTTTCCTTTCCTTTTCTTTATCATTCGTAATAAATGCATATATGTATACGTTATATTTCATGTTTTACATATTTCACACGTGGTGTTGTTTTTTTTCATCATGTTACAATATTTTGACATTTATTTATGTATATCGATCAAAGCAATTTCATTTGCACAGCTCTTTACAAAATCTACGCGCATACGTGTGCACGTGTACAGATCGAGACAAAAAATAGCTTGATACTTAATTTGTTAGAAAAAAAATAGTACAAAAAACATTTCAAAAATCCCTTTCTAACTTTCACGCGCTATTTATACCAGTGTCATAATCGTCCGCATCTCCTGGACGACGTTGAACAAAGAAAAATGCAAAAAAGACAATTAAAAAAAACAAAAAACAAGTACAAAAAGCAGTCACTCGCTTCTACGTCGATTATTTTCCAATGAGGGAAGAAAAAAGGGTTTGGGGTCAGGTGTGAAGTGCTTGGCTAATGTCGACGTTGAAAAAAAAAGAAAAAAAATTTAATCCACGCTATCCCGTACACGATTAGTCGAAACGCGCAATCTCGGTTATAGTCACGTGGTACGCTCGGGTGTAATCACGAAATGAAGAAAATAAAAAAGAAATGATAAAACGATAATGACGGCCCTAAATACGCGCGTGTATGTGTGCGCGGGCCGTAACTTCCTGTTCTAATACGCCAGTGCCTCCTTACTCTCCCTGCCCCGCAAACGGGGGAACCCTCAAATTATAGACGTATTCGAGACAAAGACCGAGCTCGTGCGTTACGCAGGATCGAGGCCGACATTAGAGAGCTCTTCGCGAGACCAAGGAAAGGAAAAATAAAAACGTGAAAAAAAAAAAAATATCTCTGTGCTCGCCACCGTCCGCTGTTGCCTCCGCAATCGAGAGGAGAACAAACCAGAACCCACAATCAAAAAATTGGTCATTTCTTTCGGTCGGGTTCGGAACACGCGCTGGTCTCGTCTTGCTCGAGCTTTCGACATTTCAACCGTTTATTCCATTTCTTTTTTTAATATCATTTTATATATTAAACATTATTGCGTAATCATATTTCTTATTATTATTTATAATTGATTTATATATTTTTAGTATCGGTATAATATGCCTGTATCTGTACTACATCGATGCCAATTTATTTTTAATACTACTCTACATATTTATTTATTTATAATTCCACCCTACATCTACACATGTATATTTTTTTTACGCTGTAATTATCATTAGAAAAAAAAATCACGCTCAACTACTAATATGCAATACTGGTAAGAAAAATGATTTCGATCCCATCGCACAGCCGATCGACCTGACTCGTACGAGAAAAAAGAAAAGAAAAAAAAACTAGAATCGTTTTGACTCCGGGACAATAAAATTGATTTCAGGTACTTGGAGACTTTCACACGCGTTCGTTCGCTCGATGATGCTCTTCAAGCTCTCGTGGGCGTGGTCCACATGCCCGCAGGTAAACCCACGAGACTTTTGATCCCATTGTACGATTCTACTCGCGTACTCGAGCTATATACGTACTATCCTCTTCTTCTTCTTCTTCTTCTTCTTCTTCTTCTTCTTCTCTCTACTCTTCCTCTTTCTCAGCTCTCACGTACGAGATCTCGTCTCCGCATCGTACGTCACACACGGCTGTCAATAAAAACCAATGTCCATTAATAAAAATAGATCCTATTCGTGACGGAACGATTCTTAGTAACGATCAAGGGATAGGTGGTGGAAGTTTTTAAACGGCTTTACCGAAAAAAACAGTTTTTCAGTCATATTGTTTATGAATATACATTTTTGGACAGCGAGACGAGGATTTTCGAAATCAACGGTGGGTTTTACGTCGTATAGCACCTTGCGATATCCAAAAATCGAGAAACAAAATGTTTTGCACCCTTCGGCTGCTTTTGCCATTTGGCCCAAAATTACGAAAATCAATACTCCGACTTTGAAATTCTGCCAAAAATCGAAAAATTATCATAGCTCGATGAATCAAGCTGCATTCTTTAGAGAAAACGATCACCAATGGATTGAAGGGCGATTCGGTGCAGCCACGGAATTTTAGCGGAGATTCGAAAAAAAATTTGAATTCAAATATATTGTTTGAAAGTCGACATCGATGTATTTAAACCCTATGAATGCGAATAACTAATCAATTTTCCGCAAACCCTCAATTTTCATGAAAAAAAAAAAACGTCGAAGATGTATCGGGCTCGATTTCGTTTCCCTCGGAAAAGCCTGTACTGCCGGGTATCGCGATTCACGGTACGTGCACATACACGTGAACACATATGTAGTACGCGTTGATTCGTGGCCCTCGAGCTCCGCTAGGATCATATTCTGATTGATCGAGCAATATAGCCCGGTCACCCCCCCGCGGCTCGTGCATTACACGTACGACGTGGAAAAATTGCCAGATTGAGATGCACTCATTAATCGTGCAACTGTACCGAGCGCCGCGGTGGAAGGGATCCGAGCGAGCTCTCGTCTCGCGTATTCGCCCGTGAGATAAGTGCAAGATTCACCGAGACAGAACCTATCAGAGGATACGACGAGAGGCTCCAACCTCTTTGTACCCCAAATTATTAAGCCTCACCAACACTGACACCTCGATTTAATTCCTCATTTCTTATCTGGAAAAACTATATTTTATATATATATATAAATTTTTTTTTAACTGGCTAATAATTTTGTGTAATTATTTAAATAAATTGTTTCTGTTTCAATAGAATATAAATTTAAAAGTTACATAAAATTATTATCCAGTTGAAAAAAAGTTTGAAAAAATCGAAACATGTTCATCCGCACACATACTAGCCTATATATATATTGTAAAAAAAAGTACATAAAATATATTCAAAATGTATATAATATGTATATGTATATATAGGCACCCGCGCAGTCTTAATATCCTTTGATTTATCTCGGCTGGGTCAGGGCCCTTCGGGGGCCCGATGCAAACCGCACGAGCCCATGGGCGGGCCAATAAGTTTTTAAATAACCATAACTTCTGGTTTTATGGGCGAAACGAAGCGGGGCATGGGCCACGACGACGACGACGACGACTGCGAGGACGACGTCGAACGACACGAGAGCTGAGTGAGAGAATATGCTTGAGAGGCGCGGGGAGAGATTGAAGAAAAGCGAGGAGCTGGAAGAGAGAAAAAGAAGAAGAAGAAAACAAAGTGTAGCGAACAAGTTGTCTTTAACAATTTGAAAATACCGAAAAATAATTCAAAAACCACGAATGAATGAAAATTTCTTTTTTTTTCGTATTTCTCGATATTTCTTTCTGATATTGTACTATCGTTGATATGATTACAAACGGTAAGAACCGAAAAGCAATGGTTTCTGCTACTGTAAATCGTAGTCGACGAACTACGTACGCGAGGCAACCACGATATCGCGACACCCGGTATAAAATAGTACGGAGGTTGGTCGCTCGCAAATGGAAGCCTGTATACCGTTGGCCGATGGCGGGAATAAGCAAAAGGCACATTGTTCCAGTCACCGACTGAGATGGACGACTGTCGTTCGTTATATGAGTGCTCTTGCGGGCATACGTCATCGCGCGGAAGAGCCACCGCCACCACGGTTTTGCTCCTGGGAGCCGGGAGCATCCACCGAGTGGTTTTACCTGCGGTCACGAACCTCCTCTCTTGCATTACTCTTCACGGATTCTCTCGCTAATACTAAATTCTGCAATTCAATGCTCAAGCCTCTCGTCTACGAAATATCGAATTTAATATATTCATCACATTTATATATTTTAACAATAATTTTTTCATCTAGTCCTGTATTTTTGTTCTACGGCCTATGTTTTTTATTTTGTCAACTCTGTTATTTTTCTAAATTTATAATTATATTTTATTGTGTGACATTTATTTCTTCCAGGTTATATTCAAAATACATTTCTTTTTCATTATTTATTCTATGGGTCGCTCCTAATGAGAACTATCGAGGAGAAAGTATCCTGTCTCTCTCTCTCTCTCTCTCTCTCTCTCTCTCTCTCTCTCTCTCTCTCTCTCTTCCGGTTCTCAGGCTCGCGAAGAAATGCCATCCTTGCGAACGTAATCGAGAGTGACGCTTTCTTTCTTCTTCCTTTCTTTCTTTCCTTAATCCTAACAAATCGAGTTCAACCGTCAGCAGAGACGAGCAGGAAGAGAGAGAGAGAGAGAGAGAGAGAGAGAGAGAGAGCGAGAGGCAGGGCAAAAGAGGGAGCAAGAGAGCAATAGGCGTCCAAAAAGCAGCGCCCGTGTCATTAGAGACCGTGAAAGACGTGACAAATGACAATCCGTCCTAGCACCGAATGTGATAGGCGCCCCCTATCGCTCTCTCGCCGCTCGTTTGTTTGCGGTCGCGCTTTGTCCTCTTCTCGCATATGTCACTCTCTTGGACCTATATCGTTTTTAAAAGTTGCGGTAGTCATCGCGTTTTTTTTCTAACTATATATGTCTACGTGTGTGAGAGGGGGGGGGGGGATTTTTGAAGATATTCGCCTTCGAGAACCGTCCTCAAAACAACCAGATTCTCTAAAAGTCAACTTTCAACAGATATAACGGATTCAAAATATTCGTTTTCCCATATACGTGTATGTGTGTGTGTCTGTGTATACCCGTTTTCATCGTCATCTCCCTGTATCCTGTGAGAATCGTCATTCGTCACGGATCCTTGGGGATGTTTTGACGGCCGCTTGACGAGCGATTGTCCTCCTCGCCCTACTCGAGACCACCTCTCGCTTTCGCAACCCTCCTTCTTTCTCACTTCTTTCACATGTAGGTGCACCTATAGCAGACACGTGAATTCGCTCCGGACGAGTCAAATCATTTCTTTTTTTTTTCTCCGCTAACGGATCTGTACGAGCGAGAAATAGATGCTTTTTCGGTTAAGAAATAATTCTACCATGTTTACGGTCTACTACGAAAATATTTTGCTTTATTTTATTATTCATTTTACATTTTATCGTACTATATATGTTGCGCATGCATGTACGAAAAAAAAATGATTTTTCATTTGAATTTTATGTTACCTATGTATAAAAGGCCTATGCATAATTCCGTCGCGAAAATCGAGTAAATTTCAAACGCAAAATATTTACCAAACAAACTATTTTAATCAATTAATTATGCAGGGGCCCAATATGTATATATTTTTTTAGCTGCAAAGTATGTACAGATTTGATAATTCATGCCAAGCATAATTTCGTCACTCAAACTTCTTCTATCGACACAATGTTGCTGCTTCGTATTCTCAGGCTCAAAGGAAAAAGAAAAAAAATTGAAAATAAAATATTACGGGGTGTTATTGGGAAAAGAAATCGAGCAAGGGGTGCTCGAAAACGTGACTTTGCTGATAAACACGTTGAACGACGTTCTCTCAGTCTCACGCATCCTGTTCTACGTGATTCTAAAGGGAAAAAAAAAGCCAACAAAGCCAAACAAGAGAAAAAGAATATGCAAAAAAAAACGACAACAATTCAGAGACCACACAGGAGTTGCCGATTTATTGAAACGGCGAGCGACTCAATCGAGCGTCCGGTGATTTCGCAATTACACTGCCCGTAGATACGCCCTTTCTGCTCCGAATATGTGGCAGTTGGCTGAGAGAGCTTGGAAGCTTAGGGCGTCCCCCGTATGAGACACAGATCGGCACTAATCGTTCACGTTTTACCCATAAGACCTGATTCACCGACCGGTGTGCCAACTTCTTCTTTACGGCATTGTTCAAGTTCCCGTGGATCGCTATCTTAACTAGCACCGATCCCACTGCTCCTTTCCTGCTTTTCGATCGCTCGCTTCTTACTTCGCCTTCACCGTGACGCCGCGTCGCCCCCCACTCGCCCGTTTCGCCGAGCGGCGGCCAGAGCGCGTCCCTATCCGTACAGGGTTCCAGCGGTACAATTGGACGCCGCGGAGGGCGCGCGCTTCGCAAAAAAACGCGGCAATCGCTATTTCACGCCGAAATTGGCCGAACAAAATACCGCAAATCGATCATTCGATCATTACGATGGTACGATTATTGGTTACGACGCCGCGGTCCTCACAGGCGAAAAAGAATTATAAAAATGAGCTACTCGATAAAGTTATTGAGTAAGAGCATAAAAAAATATGGTTGTGGTTGAGATTAATCGTGTTGTTTTTCTTTCTACCATACGTTTCGACAGATTTTGTTCCCAGTGGTGTTTTTTATAAATAAAATGAGGTGCGGGTCTGTAAAAATGAAGGGTCGTGGCTCCTACGGTCGTAGAAGGAGCCCGAGGTTAGCTCGTGTTTTAAAGGAAACACGAGTAGGTGCTCGAACGCGCGGGACCGGAGAAAAACAAAGGTAGCGGGGCCCCCGGGGGCTCGTTCTTTCGCGGGCGAAACGGTTAAGATCCCGGAGATACGATATAGGAACATGGCACGGCCACTGTACACGCGCTCGAGAGGTGCGAAGAGAGATGAGATTTACCTTGGTGGAGCGGAAGGAATTTCTCAGCCACTGGTTTTGCAGCAGGACTCAATCTCCCTTCGCCCCGATAACGCAGCGTTCGAGCTTTTTTTCCTCGCTCTTCTCCGATATCCCAGCCGCGCTCACCCTCTCCTCCTCGCAACAAGTCACGAATGAATTTCTCTTGAAAAAGAAGCTTGGAAAATGCATATTTACATAAGTTGAAAAATCATTTTTTATCGTCGACGCTTCTATTGTAAAATAATTTAAAGAAGTATCGGAATATGAATTATGTATTTTACAAAGCAGCAAGCTTGAAACGAACAAAGCTTGGCAAGTATTTGTCCCTGCGAATTTTACTATTAAACAATTGGCTCACTTGCAATAATTCGTGTGGGAGACGAAAAATCATTTGGAGTATGTAACGCTAGCACAAACGTACAAATATACATACATATATGTGCGTGTGTATGTGTAAATAGATAATTTGTGAGAGATTCCACCGCGTGAGAAGTATCTCGGTATCGAGACCTACGATCTTTTGTACTCGCGGCTCTGTCTACTATCGATCTAACGGTTAATCGACCCCACGCAGACTCCGGGGCGAGATAGATTCACGCGTTGGCTGACGATCATCAATATTCGACGTTCCTTTATATATAGATACATATATGAATTATGTTCCCTGCAGTGTGAATGTAAAGCTTGCTTCTATTGTGACCAAATCGTTTAGACACGCATTTCAAATTCATTAGAGTTCGGTATGTATATCGAGCGTGTAAAATACGGAACGTGGTCACGTCGTGTGTACGAGTCGCGATCCCATTGATGAATCTCGGTACGCCACTCAATTGATTATCGTCGATGAATCGAAGCCTAATGAAACTATCTACCTATGTATTTATGTACAAACTTTTTTTTTGTCAATTAATTATAGCAACGTGACTATGAGATCGCGTCCGAGTGCGAACGCTCGTGTTACCGATCTCCAATCTGATCTCGATCGTCGTGTGGGATCACGAGTCTCTTCGTCCAGTAACATCAGTCTCGTCGAAGCCTCTCGACCGACTTCAGTGGAGCAAAAAAAATTATTTATAGTTACATTCGTCATAAACTGTTTTATTTATTTATATTGTATTGTGTTTTTTTTAATTTTAAATGACGCAAAAACTTAAAAAAATATATTTTCCACTTAGCGATTTTGACACGGTGCATCTTACCCCGATTTGACTCATGCTGAATCAGTCAGGTTACCTGTGCAGCCATGGATATTTACACGGAGGCGAATAAGTGGACGAGTACCAATAAAGTGTGTACACAAGCGGTCGATCCATCACTTTCATTGTCATCGCCCTTCCCGGCATTCCACGACGCAGTCAACTCGCAGTTATTAGTCGATCGAGGCTGAAAATCACGCGACCACAGTGACGATCGGACTCTTGTCCTCTCGTTGACAGGAGATTGGATCGATTGCCGTAATACTCGGCGTTTGTTGACAATGAGAGAGAGAGAGAGAGAGAGCCCGGTACGACAATGAGTCTTTCTGGATTACGTAGATGCGCATGAATGAAGAAAAAAAATAAACCCTCCTTATCGATCTCAATGGATTGTCGATCAGAAGTCATCCGTCTTCGAGCTCAACAAAGCTCCAATTTATTCTACGAGGTGGTTATTATCAGGGCTCGATTCAGGCACGATGTACGCGAAGCCCGGGACAGATGAGAATGGCTTTTGGGGACGATCGCCTCGATCGAAGTGTTTACACTAGATCCGCCAATTTTCCGCCTTCTTTCTACCTTCCCTGCCCACCAATAAAAAAAAACGTTGGCATGCCGTGCCGTTTCATTCATTCGCGATCTCGATTGTCAATTTGCAAGCTGCAATTATATCAATGCATGCATCCGCTATTATATTTGCATAACTAACTATTCTATATTATAATATAATATTGATAAAGATAAGTGTGTACACGTGTGTGTGTGTGTGTGTGTGTGCGTGTACAAAGAAAAAAAAATAGTCGATACTGTTGCAACACCAATGAGAGCTACAACATTTGTCGAATGATCTCGCAAAGTTTTCTCATATTCATAGACCTCGGTTGAATATAGCCGGAACGGTAGGTACACGTGGCCCGTTGGTGCCGAGGCCCATCTGGTATGGGTCCGAGACCCAGAGGGGATCTCTCACGGACGGAGAAAATCAATGCTCGGACAACGTACTATTAAATTGTACTTAGGATCAAACTGTTCGCAGAAGTCTTAGACAATCCAGTTCAGGCCTTCACCGAATGATCTATTTTTTGTTCCTAATTATTTCCCACCACCACGCTCCTTCCTTCTCCGCAAGTTATTTTTTTACGCCAAACACACTTACCGGAGCGGGGACAAAGACGAAGTGGCGAGAAGAAGATCTCGTCAATCGGACAATAATTCCACAGCGACGAGGCGGGCCTTGGCAAAGAGAGTGAAACCAATTTGGTCGCTAATGGAACTTCTGGAACAGTAAATACCGTTGCTTCTCTCTATCTCTCCGTCTCTCGTTCTCTCTCTCTCTCTCTATCGCGCGCGTCGACGCTCCTGAATCTTCAAGATCGATCGTTCCACGTCCCGCGAGTACTTTGTCAAAATTGGGACGTAAGTGTAGCAGAAGATGACGGGAATCTGTTGTGTTTTAGCTTTACAAACGTCGTGACTGATGATCGTACGGCACGCCTCGCCTTAAGCTCCATTATCAGTGTTATTAACGAATGATGAACAAACGCTTATATCAATCACCAGACAATACACTTTTTGTACAATACAAAAATATAAAGCCTTAGATTTTGAAAGAAAAACAACCGCTCGAAACATCCAAATATTTTATCAAAGAGAAACGGCGTCGATTGTCAAAACATTGCATTTGAAACAACAGGTGCGAATATAAAATAAATCCGAAAATTTCTACAATTATAAAAGTTCTGTTGAAATAAAAATAGGTAAAAATATAGAAAATAATATATATTTTTAAAAAAATCGGCCTGTCTAAAAAACTATTGTAGCTGAAAAAAAACGATTGTAATAATAAACATAGAATTAAGCATTGATTGTATTCAATTTTGCCAAATTATAAATAATTGCAATAATGGTTGAAAGAAAATGACGGAAAATCGGGCAACATTGTTTGAAAATAGCTGCGAGCCTAAAAGTAAAATAAAAACATTATGTAGAATTTTGGAAAAGCCACTCAGAACGAGTTCCTTCAAGGGAAGAGTCTCTTAACAAAGAGGCCTCCCCGGGCCGAGCAAAAGGCGTGGTAGGACACTTGGCCAGGGGTAAGTAATGATTCTCACTGCGTGGAGAGAAAGAAAAGAGTACAATTGCGACAGTTGGACGAGTTATGCTCGACCAGTCGTAAATAAAAGTTGCGGCTCGAGGAGATTAGTGCTAACTAACCGCGAAAGTTAGCGTACCACCTTAACCCTACTGCACATTTTCGACTCTCCCAAAGTTACACACGCACACGCGGCCAATTCGTGTATATCACACGCGTACAAATGCACGCACACACACATATACGCGTGAAAGTGCTCGATCGGTAAGATGTCATCGTCCCTATGATCCTGCAACAATGACTCGCTGTCTTCGGGCATTCGGCATTGTTTGATCCTCGCAGTGTGGCAGGAAGCCCTTACGGTCAGCGTCCTGCCGCTCTGACGAGGCTGCAAGGTATTTGTACCAGTATTAGGATAAACCCATTTACGGGATTGTGCCCATTGTCCCAATACGCGACGATTCGAGTTTCAATGGCGCGATATCCAAACGCTCTGTCCAAAGATCGCCAAAATATATAAAATTTTCAGGCGGTTCAAACGGTACCACGCCCTTGGCTGATTTTCGTGCGCTTCCGCTTGTGAAAACGGGTCCAGCTATTCGTACGAACAAGTACGCCTACGCGCCTCTTCGAAGCTGCGTAGCTCCGGTGAACCTTCGACAAATCCGTGATGATTAACGAGGCTACTGCTTTGAGCCTCGTTGTCCCTGGAGACGCGCTCCTTAATTTTTTTTTAAACTTGCTAGAAAATCAAGATCGCGCGATAGCTTTCCCAAAGGATTGCTCAAAAGAACAGTCTTTCGAGACACTCGAAGAACGAGATCCCGCAGATCTGTGACGAGATCAGGCTCTTCGATCTATCGATGCAAAACTAATATGTTCCATTTTTCAGTCAGTACGAACTTGACAGGATTCATTTGGATTAAACAGGGTCTATTTTCATCACCGACTTGTCAGCGTCGAATGAAATCTCTCCAAAGTCAAATGGATCCGTTCCAAAACAATGCGAAAGAGTCCAACGAATCAGGATCATTTGGAGCAAAGTAGGATAATATTCTACTCAGATAGGATGATTTTCCATCAGATGGAATCTACTCGAAAAGAAAATATTTCAAGGCCATCGTCAGGATTCGATCGAGCAAAGTAGGATAATACAGCCATCAAATAGGATCCATTTGAATTACAGCGATAAGTTCCTCCTTGATCCTTGGTGAAGGAGGCAACGATCCGAGACTGAGTATACTCGAATCCTCGCGGAGCCAAAGTACACGTAAATCCTCCAATGCGCACCTTTCTCGCCAGCACAACGTACTTATCTTTCGGATTTTCACCAGCAATCTGGTTAGCTCCGACGCTCGCCAACCAAAATGGAATTGACCGAAACTTATCCTCATCCCAGAATCTATCGCTTCTTTATACACGCACACACATATAAAGATAAAATTGTTACTTGCTCACTCCTGCGTGCATAATCTCGTGACCCTATCGCAAAATTTGTCGGCCGAGGATGAAAATCGCTGCGAAGCCCGTCGTACAAAACGATTCGCTTTTGAAACGAGAAAAGATCAGAACAGAGATCAATGGACTCTCGGCGACCTGTCTGACGAACCAGCCTGACCGGGAGTATCATCACGGTGACCCCACGTCGTGCTTGCCAAAGCCTAATCCCAATTTAAATGGATTTATCCCACAAAGAGTCCCCCGAGAGAAAGAGAGAGAGAGAGAGAGAGAGAGAGAGAGAGAGAAAGAGAGACCAGTGGTAGTAATAGCTCGACTAACTGGACGGAGCAAGAAAAGGAAATAAATATTTTAGAAAAAAAGGCGGCACTCATATATATACATATACATATTTGTATCCATGCATACATTATCATAAATAAATATATTATAGCGATAAATCGACAAAATTTGCAGGTAATTTAATATTACATTTTACTTATATAAATACATACAAATAAAATAGTATTAACAACTGATGGTAAACATTTATTCGAATATAAATATATTATTAACTTCTATTTTGTTTTTATATATTTATATAAAATAAGATAAATAAGTAGTGTATATATATATATATATAGATTGAATAGAGGAAGAAAAGCAACCAGAAACAAGGCGCAAAGGTAAAGCGTGGGCGGTGCACTCGTAGACCGGGGATTAGGCGTTAATCTCACGGTTAAAATCTTCGCGAGGCCACCGTGAAATCGTCAACAACGCGAAGCCACGGGGGACAATTTTCCAACGACCGACAAATTTTCCATTTTACTCTTCGACTAATTTTTTCCGCATTTTTGCCTCGCACTCCCACCTTCATCGTCGAGCTTAAGCTGTACCGTGTCAATCTTGCCAAGTCAATTAATTAATTTACACGTTTTCTCACTTCAAATGGAGCAATGGGTGGTAGGCAAAATTTCAAGAGTGCATCGGTGAAAAAAATTCTTTGATAAAGTGATATTTATTTCTTCGTATTACTGATGATCAATAATTACAATTGTATATATTTATATTAGTATAAGGATGTGACGGGGGAGGTACCGGAAGGCAGAAAAAAATGCTGCTGGAACTATCAGCGCCGTTCTGCGTTTTGTCATCGCAGGAAAAGAAAAGACGAGACGGGACGAGTGAAGAATCGTGTTTATTGCGAAGAGCTGATTCCCTGTATCGCGATCCTCCAGGAGCGAGCTTCATTTTTGCCTTCGATAAACGAGACTACCGTACGTATCCACAGTGGAAACGCGCAGGAAGTCATCGCCTCGATCTCCAACGACTTGTAAAAGAACAAGCGAGAATGGCCCGAGGAGTTATCGATACCGGAACCCCGGGCAACGTTTCCGGTAGGGTGTCGCCACTGTTGCGGTTTTTTTGTCCCGTTCGATCCCGTCTCACCACCACTTACCGCCAATTATTTCATTCTTTGCCTAAGAGCTTTCCTTTGCGATACTACAAAACTTAAATTGTTAAATTGTCAAAAAAAAAAATGCCGTGGCTCATTACCCAACGATTAAAAAAAAAAATGTGCCGAGCTCGACAATATTTTTTCAACTATGATTAATAATTGTACGAAATGATTAAGCAATTATGATGTGTAAAATTGAGCACAAATTGACAATTCTTGTTTGAAGTAAATATGGTAGGTGTGTAAAAAAAATTAAGCAGCTTTCTCAACGAAAATTGGCCTTCGGAATCGAGCAATTGATATTTCATTAAGCGAGGTTTAGTGCAGAAAGTGGGTACAAGTCCTGGATTTGGCGAGTCAAACCTCAAATATTATTGTATACGCGTAGTCGAGTACAAAGACCTGAAGAAAAAGGGGCAAAGACATCGGGTCACTTAAATCTGTTGCACCGAGATCAAGCGCGTAATCCTTGTTTTTGGAATCTCATTGCGATCGAGAGGGCGCACATTCCGCTGTATAGATTTCGTCGATTCCCTGGAAAGTGTCTTGTGGCGGAGGAGGCCTCTTAAGCCTCGGGCATTGTGTAAAATTACGGGTGCCCGTGGTCAGGAACGCGCAGGATGCGCCATTCGACGGACAAACCTTCGCGTTCGAGCACGACGACGAGGACGAGTTGCTCGCGCGCCTGTGAGTTTTTCGGCCCAAGGCACCGAGAGTGCCCTGCCCACTGCCTAATTTACGATACATACGCACCCGTATCGCACTCGTGCACTCTGAACCCTTCTTGTGGGTGACCGCACGTCCTACCGGGAACGCCGAGGAAAAATCTACCGGGAAACTCTCATAAATCTTCTCCCCCCTCCCTCTGGGCTCCCGTAACTTTTCCCAAATCGCCTGTTTGTTTTACGAAAACTACCCTGCCCAATGTCAAAATCCTGTCATACTTTTTTCACCGCTGCATTATTGATTGAAACATTTTTATTCGTTTCTTCGTTGACGCCCTTCGCCCTCACAAACGCTCACAAATATTGCTTTACGATTTTTTTTGCACTAATATATACGTGCGTATATATATATATGTGTATTTAAATATTTTTCATCTAAAGTATATTTTTATCTAGTTATGAATTTGGTAAAGTATCGGATCCAAGCGGTAACGCTTGCAAACGAAAATTGTAACAAAGAGCGAACCGACATCGAAGAAAAACAAACTGTGACACTTGGTGCAGAAAAGGCTCACGAGGTTTGCCGAAGTTTCCGAACAGGTGTCGAGAGCCAAACACGCCGAAGAACGAGAAGAAAAAACGAAGTGAAAAAGAGTTGCCCGAGGGCCGCGTTCGTTGTTCCGGCTATTCCACACCGTCTAATAACGCCCTCCGATCGGCCGATAATACGACCGCGGGCGTATAGAAACGCAGAGACCCCGAGATGGTGATGGAACCGTTTCACACGAGCGAGAAAGGGAGAAAACGTATACGAGAAACGCCGTTTGACCGATCAGTCAGGCGTTTTATATGCAACTGCCGCGTCGGCATCCGGTAAAAGAAAAAATACCTCCTCGGAGCTTTATTAAGGTCATTCCGGGGCCCGAGAAGCGCGAACGGTCACGAGATATCGACATTAGGCGGAAAGGGTCTAACGCTCCCGGCGACAAAAAACACGAATGATCCTCGGAAGCGTTACAAATTTTTTTACACACGGACACACACATATACAATACGTAATAAGAAGAAAGAAAAAATTGAATACACCTGTGCATATGTATGAAGTTTTAGCTTGTGAATAAAATGAGCAGGAAATTTATTGACAAAGGCTCAAAATACATCGATGCAATTAGTTCGAATGGAGTTTTCGGCAATCTCGTGTCATTCCGATCTTCTTGCCAATCAAGACACATTTTACTCGTTGCGTATAAATATTGTTTTAATATTAATAAACACGTAAATTTAGTTATACATTTCCACAAGAATATTTGTATTTATGCAAGATAAAGTTGTAGATTTATATATATATATACAGTCACGTATCTGCCCATGATCCATCTCTTCCCCCCTGCCTCGCTTCGCACTAACCGGGATTTCGCGAGGGGCCGATCTCTATCGGTAATCGGGCCGTAAATTGATAATTTCGCAGGCTCGCGTCGTCCCATATAATTATACGTACGCATATAAAAAGTGGGATATTTCCGAAGCTGACGAAAGGGAGAGAGAGAGAGAGAGAGATTATCTTTTGCACTCGTATTCGCTATGGTGTGCGTATCGTTCAGTCGATATATATGTACGCGTACGAGTGTATGCGCGCAAGAGCACTTTGGTCCATTGGAATGACTTGTAGCCCATTCGTGGTTGCCCAAAAGCGATACGGTTGGTAGAGTTGGTTGAAATTGCGCGATACTCGGACGTTAAAAGAGGATCGTCCGCGCGCACGCGGTTCCGTTGGAATCAGAGCGTTTTATACACGCGCCTCCCGCGGTGTCGTTAAAGCAGTTTTACCTTGTCGCCTGGATTTTTTTATCACCTCGCCGCACTCGAGCGTATACGCTTATATATTTACGCGCCCCGACGAAAGCTGACGGGGGCGCGCGCGCGCGGCTTTCGATAAACGTCGATCGAGAGGAGCCATTAAAGAAAAGAGAGGTATAAAGGAAAATAAAATCAAATGAAAGAAGCGCGAGGAGAAAAAATAAAAGCCACGGGCCACACTCTCGCAACGACGCGATCGTAAAAAGTCGGAAAGATCGTCCTCACCTCGTCCTGATATTCTCGCGATATATACACATATATATACTTTTTTTAATTCCGTTTTTCAATTTACGAGATGAAAGCTCGCAGTGATTCGGAGTAAGAAACCTCTGTGGTGTGTATTCGCGTTATATACGAGCCGTACATTGGAAGGATGATAAATCGTGTACCGCGGGACGATCAAGTTGCCTCGATTTACCGCCAACTCTTTCTCGCCTCGTACCGTCGCTTCAATTGATCCGGAAATTTGGCGCACCCGCGGAAATTTTCGCCGAAGGATGCGCAATTGTTTTTTTTTTCCACAAAAAAAAGTCATCTCCAAATTGTCAGAAAAAATTATCTTTGCAACGAACTTTTTGGAACGAGGTAGAAAAATTAAATTCGCCGTCTGCAGACGTCCTTCCCTTCGAAGCTATTCTCCAAAGCGAATCCCTGATGAAAAAGAAGAAGAAGAAAAAAAACTGTTTTCCCGTACGCGCGAGAGGTTAATCATTCGAGCATCACCGAGTCCATTGAATGTGGTATGCGCATTATTATAAGTGTTATTCCATGGATCGTATATGTCTATATATGTACGGGAGCTACGATAAATGGCACCCGACACTCGGAGCATCTGGATTGCGGGCCCCAACTTGGTTCTTGTTGGATCACGTTGCCTGATACGCCATTATGTATAGTACAATAAATATCCTCAGCTCTACGCACGTATACACGCGCGTCTGTGTCAATATAAATATATAGAAACATTGTGTATCGTCATATAAATAGTATTGAGATTTTCGTGTTACTGCCAATACGGTGTATTTCAATATCTCTTCAGTTTCCTCACTAAAGATTTATTTAGCTTGATATTTATTCACATTATATACAATAATTATAATATACTATGCAATATAAAAATATTGTGTGGTATAATTATTGCGTATAGTGTGAATAACTGTGCACGCAATATTGGCAGTGAGCGACGCAAAAGATTAGGTTTATTTTGTATGTAATCAATAAAATATTATGTAATAATTATTATTTATATATTTTATCATTTATTATTTAGTTTCGTCATTATTGGCTCGATGGGCTTTAGAATAATTTACGTTTGCAATTTGTATGCCTCCAACTCCTCCAATTACAATGACAGATTAATCGATCCATTGTGGTAATCCTTCGCTGTTCTCGTTTCCTCTTTCTCTTATATAATTATTTATATTGTAATTCTCGATATTTCCATTCGTCCTTTGAAGGACATATTTGTCGAGTTAGGTTTGTTGCAGACTCGCGTACATATATGTTGGTATATCGGTGAAGAGAGGAGACTCTCGCCAACGGTGGATACGCACTCCCCCAATATTTTGACTAACGTGTCAACGAGAAGAGTGTACGAGCCATTGAGGATGCTCGCTAGCCCGTGAAGCCATTCATTCCGACGTGGCGTTCACCCAGCAGCGCAGATTTATCGAACACGGTGCCAGATTCGAAGAGTCAACGTGACGTTCGTACATACATATCCACGTCTGTATGTATGCTCGTCGGAAAAGTGCTCGATTGCCCGTTGAAGGCCATTCTTGCGGTCAGATTTGTGGCTCTCTCGTGGCTTTGTATACTTTTTCGGGGTTGCAAGATCCAGGGGGATGAGAACTCGGTCTCCCGATTCTTCCACAGCTCTCTCTCTCTCTCTCTCTCTCTCTCTCTCTCTCTCTCTCTCTCCGCTGTCGTGAGACTCGACAATTACGCAACTTTGTTCGCGCGCGATATGATCACTCATGCGACAAGCTACCCCGTATGTTTTTGTTAACGCCACCGGGGAGTATAATAACCGAACGGGACATTTATTGCCCGATCAAAGTGGTCCTTTCCTCGATTCACGCACACACACACACACACACGTGCGCGCACACCCCGAACCGCAAACCTCAATGCGCGCTGCGACCCACACAATCGTCACGAAAAAAAAAGAGAGAAAAGGAAAAAAAGAAACGCGTCAGAGTGGCTCGAACGACTGTTGAAAAATTGCGCGAGCATCTCGTCATCCACGTTGATTTCGATGGGATTTATCGATACGGAATTTCAATTCGGGATCCACAGCACTCGTATGTACGAGTTGACGATGCCAAATCTCGACCAATCTTTCCTACAGCTCTCCTACTTGGACCTTTTATTTTATTCATTCGTAAATTTCTTTAAATTATTCCCTGACCAGAAAAGAAAGGCTCGAAAAAATGTTGGAGCATCGAAAAAAAACGTGTCGTTATGACGAATTATACGACAAGTATAATTGGCAAATGTCTTTTAATATACTTTCTTTGTCAGAACTTTGAAAATTCGAATGCCTCTCGTTCTCGTTGGTCCTTCGATGCTCGAGATCGACGTGACTTTTTAGCTCCTGCTCACAGGCTTCCGACAAACCCGAAGATTTTTCTCTCTCTCCCTCGACGATCGCGTTACCTGAGCAGCCCGACGCAGCAAGGGGAGCGAGAAGGGAGGGGCACGGGGAAACAGAATGAGGAATGTCGTATCCTGTGCACTTACGTGCGCCTGCGTTTGCCCATTGTCGCGAGAAGGAGCGTCGAAAGAAGAGACAAAAAAAAGCAAGATATTTATTCATGACACCGCGTCTGACCCGCGTGCGCTCGGAGCAACGGGAGGGTCGCGTACGCGAGACGGGGGGGGGCGCATTTCAAACCCCCTGACGGAGAAACAATCGCATGCGGTAATAACGATGCCCCGTATAGGAGGGGTGCGGATAACGAAAGTCGAACTGCACTTTAGTCCTATTCTTGCCCACGATTTTTTTTCAAGACTTGTTTCTCTATCCCAACACAAATTTAAAAAAAAAAAAAAACGAAAATGACAAAAACAAATAAAATGGTGAAACAATTCCGGTAGGATGATTCGGAGCCTCGGAATTGCCCGTGCGAAATATACATCCGAATGAGAGATGTGAGAATTCGCCCGCCGCGATCTCTTCCGGTAATTAGGTACATCAATGTATACACGCTCCGTGTCCTGCAGGTTACACGCGTGTGGGTGGCACGAGACTCTCCGCGAATGCGAATGAATCCGCGACCGTGGAGAAGAAAAAAAAACGAAACGATGGAGCCGGAAAAAAGAATCTCTCGACCGAAGCAACCATACTATAAAGATGGAGGAATAAGGCAGGATGGGAAAGAGGTCTTTTAAGGTGATATTAAATTTCCGCCGAGTCCGCGCGCACGCTCGCTATTGCGGTAGTCATCCCCGCGTGTACGCGCCCCGACTGCAACGACACCACGATCGCCGAGGAATATCGCCTTTCACATCGGGCGTATCTTCCGCGAACAGCATTTTTTTCTCTACGTCCCGCGACCTGCAGATATTTCCGTCGAGCCCAAACAAACTCGAGCAACAAACTTGCTCCTCTCTAATATTTCGTCCACTAGAAAAGATAACGGCAAGGCGAATTCTTGTCGAGCGTTTTAATTTTTTCCTTTTTATCTCTTATCCATTTTTCCGTCGCTTCTCACCGTGCCCATCTCATCGCACCCCTTGGAAAAAAAGAAGAACGCCATAAACGCGCTCGAATTCGACAAGGGCTTCGATTCGATACAAGAAATTGACATTTTTTTCACTCTCTAATTTTTTTGTTCAATTATATAATATTGAAAATATCTGCTACACCATGGTGTATGATATTTTTCAAAGTGTCTCTTCGAGCCACCCAAATGTCAATGCATCTAGCGAGTGTATTTACTATTCAGTCTGTAAATATACAGTGGATAGTTGGTATCCCTCAAAATGACTCGGCACACTCGTACTCTCGTTAGTGGCATTCAGTCCAATTATTCACAGGTCCTGACTCTGAAGTGACGCACTCCATCGGTTAACATCGCAAATTGATATCCTCCCGTTGAGACTCCGCACGAGGGAAAGAGCAGCGTCCGGATGCTCATTTCGGTACTTTCCGGCGGGAGCGTGACCGATCGACAGATGTCGAAGTCTAGTTAGCGAGCTTCTCGATCATCCTCGACGTCCCCGTATCCAGGCGCATTATACTTTATTTCCTTTTAAAGCTAATTCACGGTGCACCCAAATCACGACATTTATTTGTATACGCGTACCTTCGTACGTCGAACGTATATGTATATACAAGTGTGCCTGTGTATACAGAGTGTACCGTTTCAACACACATAGCCGGATATTCTGGAGAAAAAAAAGACTCGTGTACTAAATATACTGCCAAACATTTCTTCTTTTCCATTTAACAACAACAAGGTTAGAGAATTATTGTTGTTTTTTAAATCCGCCTTCGATTTTCTTCAGCCTAAATATCAATTTGGCGTTTTTTGGAAATATTTTTAATCAGCGTGCACATTTGGGATACAGAAAAACAAAACCACCAACTGCGATAAGAAACTTGAAGCAAAGGTTGGATTTGCCCCTCAAAGTCGCTATTCGTCAAAAGTGCAAAGACGAGTAAAGTTTGCGTATCTTTATTCCTCTTTGTAAATTGAGGCGGGACACCCTGTACAGCGGAGTGTGCGCCGATACTCTCCCGTGTATATTTGATCGATGTCGATCCGCCACGCCGTAAATCGCGCTCATCAATATCCTCGAGCGGCTTGGGCAAAGAAAAAAAAAAGAAGAAGATAAAAGTTGCAAGCGACGTATAGCAAGCACACGGTATATAGGTATAACCCGAGACAACCTATGACCCGGCGAGGCACGCACGCGATTTTTCTTTAACGTTCTCATGAATGTATACTCGCACTCGCGTGACTGGGACCGCTCGGCTCCCTCTCTCTCTCTCTCTCTCTCTCTCTCTCCCTCTATATACGGCGTATACGTGAATAAAAGTTTTGCGTACGCGGAATCCTCGGATAAATTTCGCAAACGGAATCAAACGTGATATCGGTTGTTTAACGAGCGCCGCTACCTTTGAGGGATTACGTTGCATCGACGTCGCAATTGGAGTATTTTTGCAAATTCACTGTGAACAAACTTGGGCCCAATGTTGAATGAGCCATCTGTTAAATTTTTAACAAAAATATACGTGTTTTTTTTTACAATTTTTGACAAAACATTTGTCAGTGTTTCTCTCTAATATTTCCTATGCTCAATTTATATATATTTCATACGTTTGTATTTGATAATCAATATTTCCATGGAATATTGTCTTATCGAAGAGATCGCGACCAGCAGAGAGAAAAAGAATTTGCTTTGTTTTTTCGAAATTGTCAGGTGGCCGATCTGCCACCGTTTCGTCCGGATTTATTCCACGGGGCTCTCCATCGTCGTCCATAGATCACTGAAATCTATCCTCGCTTTGGGCCTCTGACAGTCGCGAACATGAAAGTCCGTGTACCTGCAAACTGGCTGCGCCAGGATAGCGCGGAGACGCTGGTCCTCGCGAGACATAAAGCAGATTCGAGATACGCGAATCTTCCACAGCTTCTCTGTAAAAGAGAAAGAGAGAGAGAGAGAGAGGGAGAGAGAGATCTTCACGACGGAGCTCTCGCGAGGCTCTCCCCGAGATCGGAGATTCGCCCACGCCCTGCACTCTCTCGCGCGCACTCTTTGCTAAATGCTCCAAAGTGTGCACGAAGCAGGAACTGCGTCCCCTATCGCTTTCCGTATCCCCGCTCAACTTTAGCGATTCCCACAACTCCGGCTAGCCGTCATCCTCGTCTTCGATTCGATTAAACAGCAACTTTGATTGAATAATAAAACGTGTAAATTGTCAATGAAAATCGTGGAAATAAAAGCTGGAAAAATGGAGAAAAAAATCATAACAATAAAATGAATGGAATAAAAATACAAACGTATGATTGAATGACAGAAGTAGACACGAAGTTATAGAAATAAGAAATATAAACTTGTAATATGGAATGACAAAAATAATAATAAACACGTTCACCTGTCGTAACAATAAAAATGCCAAAGTTCAATCAAGTTTTAAAAAAATGCCAATACAAAGGCAAACGAAAAAAAGAGAGAGATTGTAATCCCGATGACAATAATAATAACGTACATTTACGTGTGTATGTATATATGACGTAAGAATGAGGATCGGAACTCTACGGCGAAACGGTCCAGCTGATCCGAGGCTCTGTGACGTCACAAGGCAAAAGAAGAGTTGGGGAACCGCGCGTGGTCCGAGTGGCGGATGCGATCATCAATGGGAGAAATGGTACTGGCTCGATAACGGACTAAAGCTTCCAATAGATTTCGAGGACCCGCATCGATCAAAAACTACACACACATATATATGTCGGTAAAAACATCGTTATTCCCTGCACAGCCCAACGACGCAGTCAAATTTTTTCCGCTCTCCTGTATATGTTTATTCTGGCAATGACGAATGGCACGAGTGCGAAAGAAGAAAAAAAAAAAAGACCGGGGGGGTTGAAAGCTTGGGCAGCGTTAGGGTGACGCTGAGAGAAGAGCAAGGGCAAAGAAGAGGAACGGAAGGGTCATCTCGGTGGTGGTCACTCGAGCAGGGTATACGAGCGTGTCCGAAAGTATGTTTGCCCACAAAACCCTCGAGAGATCAAGGGTCTCAACTTGCGCGCGTTTTCAGATGAGCTTCTTCATAGAGAATCCCTTCGCTCCGTCGCGCACATACGTACACGTATATACGTTGACCTTTTTTCCATTTCAGTCGACCGCTCGCGCCGTTTAATTATTACAGCAGCAACGGAAAAAAAAAAAATCATATTCTTTTTTATTTATAAAAATAGGCCTCGTTCGAAAGGTCGTCCTCGCGACTGGTCCTGGCTCTCAAGGATATTTAGGACTCGTAAAATCCGACGAGCCTCCTCGCGCGACAATTATTCCGACTCGTTTTCACCAAATTCGTGTTCTTTATTTTCGTTCTCTTTTTTTTTTGCTTCGTCGCGTCTCTCTCGCGCTCGTCTTTTCTTCGAATCCCCGAAAAAGCCTCACCGACCTCGTTTCTCCCGAATCGTTCGAGTGCCACCGATCGCACGCTCGCCAATAAAATACCAAACGGTTTATTACATTTTCGCGTATATTCTCGGCACAGATCGGAGCGCGAGATCGCGCCAAACAGGAGCTCCGCTACCTTATCAAATATACACGGACACACATTTATATATAAATATATATACATCAATGTATACGCGTGTGTGTCTGCGTATAAATGTTCTTCGTTTCGAAATTTCGGTAACGACGTGAAATCAGAACGCGCGCACGACAAGAAGGATCTGCTTTATGATCTCTCGGCGAAGAAAACTTTTTCTCCCGTATTTTTGTTGTTGTTAAGAACCTCCGTTCGTTTATTCGGTATCCGGTATAGCGGCGATTATTCCTCTCCCTCCTACGCTGTGACTCTAATTTATCTATTGTAATTTTATATATACACGCACACGTATTAATATTCTAAAATAAAAATTAGAAGGAATTGATACAATAAAGAAAATTAAATAAATCTTTCCCCTATACTAGTAATTTGTATATCCCTGTACAATGCAACAGCAGAATATATATATATATATATATATTTATTCATAGTACAATATTTAATATTTCTCTATACATTCCTGCGTGTGCGTGTGTATTTGGGGTAGTTGGAAATATCGAAACATATATACACATACCTGTACCAATAGCAAAGAATTAACTATATAAATCTCATTTAATTCCGTATCGCCGCACACTGCTACTGGCATTGACACAGCGCTTCTTCCTCTCAATCTCTCTCTCTCTATCTTTCTGCTCGAGTATCTCCAGAGTTGTCCCTCGACTGCGCGCATCCCGTAGGAACCCGAAGAATGAGTTCATCTTGGCAGAACGCAAAATCGAGTTCATATTAGGCCCATCTGCCCCGACGCGAACATTTCTGCATGAACGAACGATGACACTGCGGGCCACGGTGGGGGGAGGGAAGGGGGGGCATGGAAAAAAAAGAAAAGCCGGCAAAAGGCACCGCGACGAGGCGAGAGAAAAAAAAACGAACGGTACGGTGGCACTGCAGTATTATGCTCGCGCGGGCTTTCGAACACCTCTCGAGTCCTACAGATCCGGATTAAACACGGCCAATTGATCACGAATCCACTCGGATAACGGGGACGCGCCTCCCGTGTTTGTCGCACTTCTAGATTTACCGGCTCCGCCAACCTTCGCACGGAAATAATCGCTTTTAATATGTAAATATACATATACGCGATGATGATAATAATAAAAATAAAATATTTTCACATACATAATTTTACTTGGCTCGTAAAGAAATAAAATACTCCGGAAGAGCTATATTCCACGATGTACAGGTGGCCTGCGTGACAAATTTTCTTGCAATCCTTCGATACGAATTTGGCCAAAGCCCAGAAAAAAAACATCCTCGAAAGATACAGTTGACAAAAGCCCTGCCACGTGTTTTTTCTTCAAGAACTTTGGCTTGTTTAATTGACGAGGCGTAACGAGCGATAATTCTCGGCCGATATTCGAGGCTCAATTTTTATGTGCCTCGTCGTAATGGAGGATCGATGTAACACCCCAACGAAATTTCGTGAACTGGAAGGTGCGCCTGAAAAAGAGAATAATAAAAAAGTAAAAAAAAAAGCAATAAAAGTGATGTGCCCGAGACGAAGCCACGTTCCATTAACGATCGAGAAGTTATACGTCGTCGTAGAGATTCTCTCGGGAGAGAGAGAGAGAGAGAGAGAGAGAGAGAGAGAGAGAGAGAGAGAGAGCGAGAGAGTTTCAGTCCGAGTTCGTTATCGTTCCACAAGGATCGAGAAGGCAGGATCTCCGAGATTTATATGATTTGAGGAATCGCGTCCGCTGGCCTAGTATCGAATTTAAACGGCGGGGATGGCACTGGCGAAACGATGTAAAAAAAAGTCAGGTAAAAAAAAAGAAGAAGAAGTTTGGACAGCCGCGTTAGAACGGCTTTGGTATAATTTCCAGCGTATTACAGAAATCCGTGAATATTTGGAACGAGAGAGAGAGAAAGCGAGATGGGAAAAGAACGGCCAGAGGCACGACTGAGAAATTTCTCGCCGGTTCGACGTTCGAAAAAGGGGGAGAGATAAAAAAAACCAGTTTTCTATATGTCGTTTAATTTCTACGGGTGGACACCATCCTTTATTTACGACGTCGTTCCCTCGAGCGCGTTTCGACATTTTATTGGATCTATCCAGTTTCTAAGTCCAAGAGAGCATTTATACGTATATCTCGAGATAAAAAACACACACACACACACGCACACACACACGAATAGGTATAAAAATTCGTGGATAATTGTATAGACGAGTGGGTCTTGAGTTTCTCGAGGCTGAAAATTCCGTTTCGAAATGTACGAGGGGCCCAATGGCTGAATAAAATAATATCGTAGGACTCGGTAGCCGCGAGGCCACCACCTTCGCGAAAACCACGAAATTGGAGCACCTTCCGTGAAAACTTTAGGGCCCTGTTTGAAAAATCAGCACGAACGGAACGAGCGATGAAAAGAAAACGAGGATTACGAGGGCGAAGCGATCGTAGGGGTGAAAAGGAAGGGCGGGGCACGCGGCGCTGCCCGGTTGACACGTTGTGAAAATATGACTGCGATTTGACAGGACTCGGACCAAACGTCGATTTATGATTTCGTGGTAAAGACGTCATTAACGAATGATTTATGCAGCCTCTCTCTTTCTCTCCCCCACCATCTCTCTCTCTCTCTCTCTCTCTCTCTCTCTCTCTCTCTCTCTCTCTCTCTCTCTCTCTCTCTCTCTCTCTCTCTTCAACACAACGATACCACGTGTTTTTCAATTCGTACTAATCTACCGCCATTTTGTACCGTCTCGTTCGAAAAAAATTATTAATTTTATTTATACAAGGAGACACATGGAAAGAAAGCCAAAGAAATTTTTCTCTGTAAAAGGACAGCGCGAACCTGAATCATTCGTGAATTTCCTCAAGCCTTGACTATTTTTATTTCCGCAACGAAAAAACTCGGAAATATTTATTGAAAAATCGGCGATAAGCCCCCCGCCCACTCTTCAATCCCAAACGAGGCCCAAAAAAAATAATCCGTTTGGCAGTATCGTCTTTGAGAAGCGAGCGATTTCTGCGGAAATTCGAGCGCGTCTCGACCTCTCGATAGCAGGGCCCGAAGTTGCCTGTGTCACGGGGCCCCCCGGCCGTTTGAGGTCGGCCGCGGGGCCCCCTCCCGAAGGAGTGGGGGGATGGGGTACCGGGCGGCGACCTTCCCCCGGTGCGTACCGGCGCGAGACGCGCGTCGATTGGTCGCAACCGAGCGGGTACCGATAACCGATTGGCCAGCGCTGCTAGCGGGCGTTGACGCGGGGGGCCGGGACAATGGGGGCCCCCCACTCTCTCCCTCGTCCTCTCTCTCTCTCTCTCTCTCTCTCTCTCTCTCTCTCGCCGCGGTTGTCGCGCGGCAGAGGCCAAGGAGTGAGAAAAATCGGTACACCGGCCGGGGCACCTTCGAAGCAGCCCGAGAGAGACCAACAGGTCGTGGAATCGGTGAGCCAGCTAGTCCTGTCCCGTCCATCGACGTGGCCGCACCGGTGTGTGTCCCTCGTGCAGCCACGTTCGCAAGGCTCTCAACCTGACGATTTTTTTTTTTTTTTTTTCATGCCTATATTTGCATACACGTATACATTGCGATATAAATAAACATATATACATGTACACGTGTATATGTATATGTCGGAGTATATGTACGCTCGTACGTGAATCTTCGTACAATTGCGCAGTTCGGCAAACTGCGCGTCATCGACCAGTTTTGTTTATTTATTTTTTTCTTTCGTATATTTTGAATTCGCGTTGGTGAAAGAATCAGCAGTGTCGTGATCGGTGTGAGATCGGTATACAATCGTGATATCTGCAAATCGGTGTGGTGTTGAACGTGCTTATTCCCGCTTGTTTTGGCTTTTTATATTTTTCACAACACGACGAATCGTCAAGCGATTTTTCCCTCGTCTCGATTGCCTCTCCGTGATACGCAACGATACTCCAAGATCTCTCAACGTATAGAGAGGGATTGCGAGTTAAGAGTTCGGAGAGTGCCGCCGCACCGATCCGCCGGGATAAACGTTCACAACGCTCGAGGTGAGTCGGCCGATTTTGATTTAAGTGCGAAATTCGTTAGTGGTTGAGCGGGAGATAGGGTATATGGAATCCGGGA
The DNA here is from genome assembly GCA_963932345.1 of Ophion ventricosus. Lineage (NCBI taxonomy): Eukaryota > Metazoa > Arthropoda > Insecta > Hymenoptera > Ichneumonidae > Ophion > Ophion ventricosus. The sequence continues at coordinate 35,200,218 of OZ010714.1, read as the reverse complement.
TCGTTCGGGGGCTTGTTCGCGCGTCGAAATCACCCGCGGATTTCGTGCGACGCTCGGGCGACTCTCGACCGCGCATCGAAATCTTCCCGAGCCCGCACGAGACTCGTTTTCGATTCCTCCCAGACCCAAGCAAACATTCGAGAAATGTTAATGAACTTTGATCAAATCATTGCGAGGCTTCACTTTCGAGGGAGCTTGAATTTATTAAGAACTGTCAACAGAATCATTTTCTTACAATTGCAAAACATCTCGTTATTATTGTCGATGCACGCCAAATTATAATGCAATATTCAGATTTTTTTTACATTCAAAAAATACGTTTCTCGAGAGAAATCGATTGCCCGATAATCCCTCGTCTCAAAAATCGGCCTTCGCCTCAATAATAACATTTCAAGAGAAGGACATTAAATTCACTTGTAAAATTATTTCTAACGAAATTCAAAGACATTCCTAACGCGTGTGTATCTCGTTCAAATGAACCCCGACCAATAATTCTTTATCTTCCTTCCATTCTCTTCCGCATAATACGTTCGTCGCGTCACAAAGGGGGAAGTCTTAGTTACCGTTTCGCATAAAACTTTTTTGGAAGCGCGTACTCGTATTAGGTATTTTTTTTATCGCTCTCTTTGATAAAAGAGTTCTAGCGAGCTTGCAAAATGAAAAGAGGAAAGATACGACACGACGGCCAAGCTCTCGATTGCCAAGGGTTCAACACGTGCGCGGGCCCCTTTCATCCATTTTTTCGACCATACCATTTCTGTAACTCTTTTCTTCGCTCCGTATACACACACACATGCACATGTAGGGAGAGAGAAAGAGAGATATCAGTAGCGTGTCCAAATGAAAACATTATATTGTCACCCCTCGGTGGTTGCCTGTTGGTATAATATTTGCCTACGAACGACAGTGGCGTAATTCGTCGTCACAATGGTACACAAACCGCATGTGCACACGAGTATTGCGACTGCTACATATAAAATTCGCACGTGAGGCTTGGACCCGGAAAATAAAAGCCTCCCTTTCCATATGTATATATGGATATAAAACGTTACAATTATTATGCATATGCGTGTTACGGGGCTTCCCATGTCACAATATATTTATTGCCCTGAATGTTTTTTTTTTTCTACTCTTTGCTCACACGTTCGCCTCTTCGAGGCTCCTTCGTGGTGCCCCCTTCTGACCTACCGTGCCTCCGCATACGTCGAATAGGCTGCTTTGAGGTTTCTTTTGTTGTTGCGATAAGAAATAAGAAACATTGATTTTCATCAAAATGAATATAGATTTTCAATAAAATTTACCTTTTCCTCGTCATTTTAATAACAACAACAACAAAAACAAAAAAGTCTCGTATATAAATGATGAGATATGAAAAAAACAATTCTTGTGCTAGTTTTGCCAGCAAATTTTCTTCTTTTTTCATCGTGTATACCATGAACTAGGAAGAATACATTGCTCTCCTTCGCCAGCTAAAATTTCGTATCCGTAGAGCTTCGCGAATATACCTAAATACGGTACTCGGTTATCCGAAAACAGTTCCAACCTGGGAATTTGCATATTAACCCCCGAGGGGCGAGGGGGCCCCTCGGGGTCGTGATCTGACTTAACGCCTTTTTGCCGATGGTCCTCTCCTCTCCTCTCCCCCCTCCGGGGCACGTTTCTTCCGCTCTCTTCCGCGTCCAACTCCGAAACAAAAAGTATATATTATTTCGATCTCGAGTCACATTGTGGTCACGTAACACTCGAATCTTCCCGGCTAATCTTTTCTCCCGAATAATCAAGCCTGTTGATTCTAAAAATTGAAAAAAGATAAACGAACGAGCAAAGAGAAGAAAAAAATGTCTTAGCCCGAGGGCAAGGTGTATTTTCGCAATCCACAGAATCCTCGTAGTCACGTGTGCGGTGCGACGAAATAAACTAAAATAAAACAACCCGCCCCGCCATTTCGTGCTCGCGCCTGACACCATTTTCACGTTGGCATTCTCTTAACCATTCCTCCAACATTGTTTCAACCTTTTTTCCTGCAACTACCGCTGTGCGCATCTCTTTTACTCGCATCCTCTTGAGGAGGCTACACTGCGGTAACTAACCATTCAACAAAATACGAATTATTACCTAAACAGCAGTAATGATAAACACAATAATACAGATACTAAAAATAAACATTTAAATAGTTTTACTGAGCAAACAAGACAACAGGACTTGTTCACAAATTACTCCCAGTACGACAAGACTCACAAATACACTTTTTTTCATACTCAAACGTTACGATTTTTAACACAAGTTGATCAATTTTCGGTTGGTGTCACCGCTCTAGTCGCAACCCTCTTATGGGGTTACTTCTATCGACGTTTCGTCGTACCGTCGGTTATGCAAGCAGCATACGTGCCTTTGTGTATTGCCTACAAGCACGACGCATATATATATATATATGTGTGTGTGTGTGTGTGTAGGAATTTCGAGTACCGGAATTCTAATGCTCAATGTGTCGCGCTGCATAGTGCTGTCCTGTTAAAAATTGAATCGGTCACGGCTCCAGGAGTCGAACAATGTAACTCGCGGTTAGGTACTCCATATATATATGTCGTCCTGGAAAAAAAACAAGAAGATCGCAAAGCTCGAGTGCGCGTCTCGGTGGCCCTTAAGAGCTCCATCTTTTTTCCATCTTATTCCTCTCCTCGTCGTCGCCACTCTCTCTTTCTCTCTCTCTCTCTCTCTCTCTCTCTCTCTGCCGGGAACTAAACTGTCGCGATAAATGATCCCATCCGGTTGAAGGTTATTAATTGTCTTTGACTCCCGAGGAGCATATTGTCGGATCGCGAAAACATTAACCGAGTCAGGCTACCCCCCTTACCCCTCTACCCAGAGAGGACGGGGGGCAGCATCATTTTTCAAGGACTTTGAGAGAAAGATGGGGAAGAGAGGAAGATATGAAAGCATCGGAAAGATGAAGAAAGAAACGCTTTGTAAGCGTCCCCAATGCGTGTGTGTGTGTGTGTTTGGATCTCGATCTCGAGAACTCGAGGACCCCGGGCATCATCCATCAAGACGATCGTTAAAAACGCATCCACCGATACAAATTGCGCGATGTGCGTGTCTGTCTGTGTGTGTCTTCCTCGATCTCCGTCACTGCGTACGGGAGTGGAACGACCGGCCTTCGTGTTGTGCCCCGCGCAGCTTCCTTTTTTCCGCCATCTTTTCTGTGCTTTTTTTTCTCACATTTTCTGGGTCACCGAGGAATCCCATATGGTCATTGTCGAGCCGGTAGTTTCGAGGTACCTCGCTGTCAGCCTCCTTTTTTTTTTCTTTTCTATAAAAAGGCAATTCAGCATTTTGCGCAGATCGAACTTTTTTTTCGGCCGGTATGAAACGTCTTGACGTGGGAGATAAATTAATGTCCACCTTTCTCTCTCTCTCTCTCTCTCTCTCTCTCTTTCTCACACGCACAGACACTCTCTCGAGCGAAGAATTGCGATCGTCCCTTGAATTTTTTTTCTCGCTCACATTTTGTGAAAAGGATATACATAAGGTATATGCATGCGGCATTGGCTCGGCGTGACGGACGTCGAGACGAAGAAAGAGGCGAGAGATCGATTATGCGCCGAGCGATCTATAAATCAGTGTTGATAAATCGAGCATGACGCGGAATGAAGACAAAGATCAATTTCTAGCTACACCGTGCGCGCAAGGGAAAGTATTCCGATGTATTTATTGTACGTATGCGTGGGGAAAGTGGACGGCGGACAGGGGAGGGGGGACCGACACTCTCGACAAACTAATCCGGAGGCGCCAACGATCCATTCCTAATTTAACGTTAATTAGTTGACTGATGATCGAGAGAGGGAGAGAAAGATCAGCATCCTTTTTAATTTTTTTTCTTCCTTTTCTTGTTCCTCGCACCTCGGGCCATTGCATAAATCACTTCCTTCGGAAGGATCCAGAGAGGAGACTCGGTCGTTACCGATCTTCCCGATAAATCGTTTGTCTTTTCCTTCATTTTTTTCATTCTCTCTAATACAGAAATTCATCAATGTAAACTTTTATGTAATGCTTTTTCTCAACGCTGATTTTTGCCCTCTTCTTTTTCTTTCCCGATACTTTAGTTCAATTTTTCCGAGTAAAATTGTTCGAACCGATTTTGCCGTCACAATTGACTCAACGTTGTTCATTCTCTTCTCCGATCTCGAAACCGCCATTATATTTCCCCAAGAAGAAGCGTGACGCAACGGACGAAAATTAATTGCGGCGTGTAGCGGAAGCAAACCGGATGAGGAGGGGGGGACGAAAGGGGGGAAGAGCGATAAAATCGTAAGCGTGCGCGTCAACTTTGTAGCTGATCGAGATAGAGGGAGCGTCGACAGGATTTCTCGTAAGGGAGAGAGAGAGAGAGAGAGCTGTGATCGCGAGTAAACGAAGGACGAAGGTACAGTACAGAAGGGTTACGTCGAGGATCAAGATTGCAGTTTGAGGGGAAGGAAGTCAAAGCGACGAGACAGCATTCAGAGATGAATCTCTCTCTCTCTCTCTCTCTCTCTCTACGAGAAATAGAGAGGACGAGAAGAGGAAGAGGGAGATAAAAAGGGTCATAAAGGGATAAACGTCGCACGGGACTCGAATTTAATGGCGCGTAAAGTGGAAGAGGGCTGCCGGAAAGAGCTCCATCCCCTTCTTGGCCCCTTTTCTCTTTTTTTTTTTCTTTATTCTCTTTCCCTTTTGCCCCCCTCTTTACACACGCAGGGAAAAACGGGTTGCTCGTTTCCAGCCCGAACAGGGGTCACGGTGCACGAGAAGGGCGCCCTTATTTTCTTCGTACAGCCTTTGGGAATTGGGCGAGTCGACGTTCGGACGCACAGACAACGACGAGGCGAACTACAGCGAGAGAGGAGCGAAACTCTATCGACTTCATTAACAAGTGTCGCCAAATATTGACTCGCGAAAACTGGGGTAGATCGCGGGTACAAGTACCCTTGGTAGATTACCCTCCCCGTTCAAGTGAAGAGGGTCGACGAAAGCGAGACTTGTCAATATTGTTGTTAGCAAGACTTATGACCGTGTCAGTGTCAAATGACAGAAGAACCGGGCGATCGAGCAGTCTTTTTTTACATTTGTTATCCTATTTTTTTATGTATTTTTTTTTTAAACCAAAATCTTGCTCGTTTTTTGTTTTCAATTTATTTTTCTCAAATTCTTGTCTTTTTTTACGACTATGCATAGCCTGTGGCGCTGTGGCCGGTCCCACAGAGGTTAAATCTTATCTAGATTGTGGCCTAATTTTATTTCGTTTTTCGAGAAAAGAAAAGAGAAAGAGAGAGGCAAAGCGCGGAGAGTAGCGTCATCAACGCCGAGACCCGTGTGCGACACCGAAAGGAGAGAAAATAAAAGAAAAAGAAAGAAAGAAAAAAAAACGAAAAAGGATATTACGGTGCCTTAACGCCCCGGCAGATGGCCGCGACGGTGAGATAGCGCTGATTTATGGAACGGTATCGGTGGAAGCGAGGGGGCGCTCGGAGGCTGCAGAAGAAGAGCCCGATACACGCGCACAAACTCGTTTCCCGTTCTGTCCTATAAAATACTAAATGGTCTGTGAGAAACGAATAATACGAGGACGAGATTCGAAGTGCCGCGAGCAAGGATCCTAATGGTTTTCGGCATACTACGAGACTGATTGACCGAATTTTCGTTTCTTCTACTCTCCCTCTCTCTGATGTTCGGATCGCGGCTTTAATACTCACCTATAAACGGACCTTGAGCACCATAACTCTTTCCTCTCCTCAACTTTTCCACTCTGCCCTTTAACGATTTCCGCTGGCATCGAGAGCAAACTCGTGTTTCAAAGATTCCCAATGAAGAAGATGGGGACAAAAAAACAAAAAGAAATCAAGTTTCTTCCAACACGTACGATCGGCCCGAAAGAGGGAACCGGTTGACCCTCGCGGCGCCTCTCCTCATCTCGCATCTATTTTTCCGCTCTCTCTCCCTCTCTCATACACACACACACACACAGACACGCGCAAACCCTTTTGGACGGCCGACGATAACGCGGCAAGTTGTTTCGATATAGCTATGTAGTACACTTGTGTGCATAAATATGTGTGTGTGTGCGTGCGTGAACGCGGATGCTTGTTCATGTGTATAATATAATTTGTGTAATTGCAGATGAACCAACAGTGCAAAGTCTGCGGCGAGCCCGCGGCTGGTTTCCATTTCGGGGCGTTCACGTGCGAGGGATGCAAGGTAAAACATTAATAATAAAATATATATGTAAAATCTTGGAAAAATCTTTGTTGCAAATGAAAGTTAAGGTTTCGCGAAGCGAGATATTTAACGGTTCATTCTATCAAATAATTGACACACGAATAAGTGTGTCAGAAGTAAGAGAAGAATTTTCATAACCGCGATTTTTTTCAAGAAAATGTAAAAATGTATAAACGTAGAAAATTGTCATTTATTTGGTGAAACGCCACTGTTATCTAGGAAGGATTCGGAATGCCCACCGCGGAAAGGATCACCTCAAGATCCTAGGTTATAAAATTATTCGATGAAAAATGGTATTTTTTTGTTATTCGAAGCTTAAGGAGAAGCCTCGATAATCGGCTGTGTCAGCTACGAATAAATGATAGTTTCGCGATAAATATAGGAAAGCATCGAAACGATACGAGGAGGGAAATAAATGAGCGAGAGGAGACTGGAGGGGTGAAAAAAGGTTAATAAGGCGAGGCTAATCGCGGCAATATCGCGAGTCGTATCTCTATACAAATATACGTATACACGCGTAGATATAATAATAAGCCGTTGAACAAGGGAGATATGATTCGTGGCGAATATAACGAACCGCGCTTACTTTACCGCGCGTATCCGCGTACATCTGCGTTTCTCCTGTGTACATTCGTAAAGCGCCGCTACGCAATGTTGCTTGGCCCGCGCTAGTCTTGTGGGAACGAGCCAAGTTCACGCCGTATGGAAAAAAAAAAACAAAAAAACAAGCGAAAAGAGCCGATCCTGGATGGACGAGACGAGTGCGAAAGGAAAAGGTAACTGCGAAAGAAAGAAATTGAAAGAAAAGAAAAAAACGAAACAAGAACGAATCCGTAAGTGGACTCGAAGCGAGAATCGACCGCGACTAATCGATTATGTATATACACGGAGAGCAGAGGAGATGATTCTCCGGTGGACGCGCGAAAGATCGCCAGACTCTTCCACTCCCATTAAAATATCAGCGCGCACTCGCTTCTATTTATTTATTTATTCATTCGCACACACACACACACACACCGAGGGAAAAAAAAGAAAAAAAGCTGCGGATAAAACGATCTCGCGGATCGGTCAATTTTATCCGCTGCCAAAAGGAAAATAACGGCAGTGGCTAAATTTAATTCGGCGGGTTTTTCCATTTTATCGAGCGTCTTTGCAGCCCGCGCTATCCTTAGCGAATAATCGAGGGCTCTCTACGCGCGTTCGAGCCAGTTCGTGGACGTTCGCATCTGTTGCGAACGGAATCCAATGAAGATAAATACGTATAGATATAGGCCCCTGTTAACAAAAGGCTCGCGACGAGCCGAGCTCCTAGCGCATATACACCAATGCGATCTTTACCGTTCGCGTAAAAGGCACTTTCACGAATCCTTTCACCGTATCACTCGAGCGATTCCTCGGCGGCAGACCGCGCGGCGCAAATGGCCCCAACGTCTCCCGATCCTAAACAGTACCGCGACTTCGATATCAGGATCGCACGCGTCTCGCGATACGTACACGCCAAACTTGGACATTTCCCCTCCTTTCTACATACGACGTGTCTACAGTAATATCATTCGATACAGTACGTGACATTACAATGCGTATCGTTATTCCTCTCTCTGCGCGTTACGCCTCATCTGTGGGCGCGCGCGCGCGCGCTCGCTCATCCAGCAAGTTGGTAAAAAGCGCAATCTGGAAGAGCGCGCGGTTGCGAGCGTCGTTCCGCAAGCTATTACGGCTGTATGTGTACACGTATATTATCGCCGAGTATCGTGGAACGCAGGTGAACCGCGCTGCCGACGATCGCATCAAGCACGTGTCCTCTCTCTCCCTCTTTCTCGCGGACCGGCCATGTGGATACGCGCGTCAATTTTCCGGGTCGCCTTTTTCCACTTGATCTTATTTTTTTTCACCATTTTCCGCCCAGCGCGCCCTGTTTTATTCGTCACTCAACCTTTTTTTTTGTCTCTATCGCGCGAGGCTCGGAATAATACCGGGGATAGTCGCGGGCGGAAGGGGCACCGAGGAGGTTCTTGACCTCGAATGATCTCCGAGTCCGTCGATTCCTTATACCGACTCGCTCATACATTCCCGCGCGCGGTAATTGGATCTCATTAGGGCAGCAACAGTGGGCAATGACGAGCATCCGAGTTGCGGCTCAGTCAATTCGTTAGTTCCTCTCCTCTCCCGCACTTTTTTTTCTTCCTCTTCATCGAGAGTGGATAAAAATAATCTAGAAAAAGGAGCGAAGCTATAAAAAAAAAACAAGGCGCGAGTCTTTGAACCCGTGGATTTCGATATAAAGTATGAATATTTTTTGTTTCCTCCATCGTAGGCTTGCTCCCTTTTGCTCGACAGATCCCGTAGACTTGTCCCGAGTCGAATCGTCCCGAAGCGACTGTACAGGAACGCGGCTTTATAAATTCTCAAATTCGTGTGGCCTTGTTTCGTTTTTTTTTTCCCCTTTTTTTACCTCTTTTCCATTTTCCGTTTCATGTCGCGGGCTTTTTTATTATTTATTTCAACGCTTTTTTTCTTTCCTCTTTAGGCTCGTAAGATATACGGACGTACTCGAGTGGTATTAGAGAGAGAGAGAGAGAGAGAGAGAGAGAGAGAGAGAGGCTGGAATATCTATAGCCCCCAGATCACATATATTACAGCCGAGGTATATATATATATACCGAGGAGGAGCGAGTCTCTCGCGTAGCGTTACAATACTCGTCCGAAATATATTCGGGTTAAAAAAACGAAAAAAAAAATTGGTCGTACGTAAGAGAGGATGAAGCGGCCGGTTTCGGGACCGCCCGGATTTTATCGTAAAATTCATCGTTCCCCGAGATAAAAGCGATGAAGATGAAGTAACGTTGCGGGGTAGGCCGAAGAGAGGGAGAGAGGTTGAGAGAACGACTCGGTAGCTCGGTCGCACACACGTGGCTGCTCCTCCTAGGGACACCAGCCACCAATTAGAGTGACATTCGAAAATGTTTCAAATAATTTAGCGTCGCTCCGCGTGAGCTCTGGATCCTTCGCCCCCCTCCCTCGATTCTCTCGCGCATATTCGTATATTCCGTTTTTGTAATATGGAAAGCCCGAGGACTCATTAGCATACTAACGATTCGGAATCCTTCGCGCCATCGCTCCCTCGACCAATGGACTTGCCCTTCCGTACAAACTTGCTCAAATTTCGAAATACAATCGGACGGAATGTTTTTTTTTTTTTTTTTTTTTTTTTTACACGTATATAACATCCACAGCGTATATCGGTGGCTGATCGGTATCGAAGATTTGGAATTTCCATTTACGTTCCAACGTTCAGAGACATCCGGAAATGTGTATTTTTTCATTGCGTAAAAAAGACGAGGAAGCGACGCGCGAGTTAAAAATTTGTACGATTCGTTCGTCTCTAAAATTCGCTCGACACTCGAAATGTTTCAACGCGGACGCGGTATACGACGAATATCGAAAAAAAAAAAGGCTATGAATATTCCAAGTTTGTGGTACGCGTTCGTCCGAACGCCGTGGTCGGTGCACCGAATCTCGACGCTGACACGATTCTTCACACCTTTCCGGGCACAAGGAGAGAAGGACGTTAACAATGCCCCGCGCTTACGGTGGATTCGGGTCGAGCCGGACGATAATGCGCGTTCGCGAGCCTTTTGTCATGTTAATACGTCAAAATATAGCGCGACATTGTCTCTCCCGCGGTTACCCTCGTACGCTCGTACACGTACAGGCGCGTACAGGAGGTGGTTCGATTTATTTAAAATAAATGCAATTGTTTGAAACAATTGTACTTTCTTTTTTTTTTTTTTTTTTCTTGATTCTCCTCGCCCGGTTTTTAAACGATTCGCCTGGCAAAAATGAGTCGATCGTCGACGTTTGTCACACGTGCGGAGAGAGTACGTTGGCCGCGAGAGAGCCGATTGTCTTCGATGCCGGGGACAAAAATGGAGCGAGCGGGTGGCAATTTGGCCGGAAACAAAGCGCGAACGAGATGATTCATCCGTCGCGTATGTAAGACACAACGGTAGCAGCGTTCGTTATTATTTTGGCGAAAATGACGAGTCGCGCGAGGAACGAGGACGAGTCGCTCGCCGCGACAAAGCTGCTCGAAGAAAGTCCGTAATTTATGTAGATTCGATGCGAACGAAAAAGAAAGAAAAAGGACGGAGAAAAAAAAGCCGGCCCATTTTCTCAAGGATAATTGGCGAGAAGCAGGGCGAAGCGGTGTACTTGGAGTTGGCGAATTCGTCCGGTGTATATACGCGAAACGAGGGGGCGGCCTTTGTGCTCGCGGTACCGGCTCGTCCTGTCCTTTTCGTTCTTTCTTTGACTTTTTTTTTCTACTCCCTCGCCCGCCGCCAAAGTTTGGAGAAGAGACGTCGTTGAAAGCGGGCTTGTCCGCGGCTGTACGCTTTTCCAATCGACGAAAGTGCGAGAGGATTTTTTCGACGAGAGACGCGCAGGGGATCCTCTTGCGCAAGTGTCTCTCGGAAGCCGCACGAGTCATCGTAGACACGTTGCGTGGGATCGCGTTGCATCCTCCCGTGTCCGTGGATGCGCGTGTGTGTGTGTAGGTGACGTGTACCCGGAGGATATATAAAACGTGACCCAGGGAGGAAACCGCGAACCGCATATCCATAAGCGAGCGATTTACGACTCGCTCTTCTTCCTCGTCCCCCCCCCCCCCCCCCCCGCACGATGGACCAGACCCGTGTCTCTTCCTCTCGGGTTCACCTACCGCGACGACGCCAACTTCCCAACTGTACATGTGGGCCAAGTCACCGCGAGGCCTCGAGAGCCGGCTTTACGACGACTTTACGAGCTAATATAAATCCTAGTCTCCCTCCCAGCTCGGCTCACTCGAGATTCATCGAGAGCCGCCCCGCCCGCCCGTCCGTCCGTCCGTCTCTCACAGCTCCGATGCTCCCGATGGCGCTCGACATTCCGGTGAAAATCTTTGCCACCGGAGAGCGTAAGTAGGGGGGAGATAGCTACTTTATATTCCCGCTTGAACGAGATCAGTTGCCAGAAACGATGACGCGTGTTCGCCTCGTTGCGCGAGAGGCAACCCGAATCACGTCTGCCCACACTTGGCGCGTTGTCACGCAATCGCCCGTCCAAATTCACGAGAGCGACGTATCGCGCCCGATTCGCCCTTGACGAAATCAATGCGATTAAGCATTCACGAGAAGCATCGCCGGTGCGAGCGAGGATCGCGACCTCGTACAACCAATTGCTCAAAGAAAAAAGAAACGCGTTGCCCAAGAAGCCTCTTCGCGGGTCTCGTCGTCTTCCAAGTCTGTCGAAATTTCGTTCGTGCCCCCCGCACCGCGGCACGCGTATCGCGATGATCGATCGTCCCATCCGGAGGTTTGGAAACGACCGACGGGATCCCTCTCGTCCCTCACGAGCGCGCTTCGTCTCGTCAATAATCCTCCTTGTACTCTTGACCGAGTGAAATTGCCTATCGCGCGATCGAGAGAATCTCGGGCCGCAAGCCGAACCGGAAGAATCGAGTTCGAATCGCCGCGAGCCGGGAGAATACGGCACCGTGGACTCTCGCGGCTGTGTCCCTCGGCTGCTTCTTATTTGGTACTTACAAGCTTTCCAAGCTTCGATCCCCGTGTCGAAGCTGGTTGCCCCGACGCGGTGTACCTTCCTCCGCGCCTACCGTGCAGCTCGAGCCACACGACGCAGAGACGGAGCGGAATGAGAGAGAAACCTGACGAGAGAAGAGGAACTTGGCTCAGAATTGTACGGAATCGAAAATCGTGACGATATTCTCTCAAGCCCGGAATGTACGCGCACACGTACACCGCTCTTTCCACACGTATACACCGCCAAGAAATAGCACGAGTGTCTTTGCTCCTGTCCCCCGCACGGATGGACCGTGCGACGACGACGACGACGACGACAACCGCCGTGTGTAGCTATTCCTCGGACCATTCCCGCTGTTTTCTCAGAGCCAACATCGGAAATGCCTCTCGTTTCTGCGGTTCTCACAGTTTACCGGCAAAATATGCGAGCGACGGTAAAAGACGCGGAAAGCCTGAGTCGAAAGAAAGGAAGAGTGACACGGTGGAACGGAGCTTGTCCGAGGGGGAGCGCTCGTCGCCCCGGTGAGAATCGCCGCGCCGCGCGGCCATCTACCGACGCGCCCCGATACTCGGCGTATTTATCCTCTTGGCGTATTGCCCCGCGCTCTCGGTTAGAAACGAAAAATTCTCTGCACGAATCCGCGGATAATGAGCGCTGGTGTATGCAAACCCCCGTCCGTCTACGTGTGGCGCGTATACCGGGACGCGATACCCGGCTATGCTTTACTTATATTTCACCAATCGAGTCTACCGTGTGGAATGTTTCTCAGCTACATACGTACGGCTGACACACGCGCGCGCCAGCGAATCGGCCTTTCTTCGAATCTATCGCGTTACAGTTGCAACCCGCGAGATCACCGCCGAGTCAAAGAGTTACCATTATTCCAGCCGCAAACTTGTCATCTCGTTCAACCATTCGCCGTATCAACCACCGAGCATTTTTTTCCATTCTGTCGAGTAGCGAGAGAGAGAGAGAGAGAGAGAGAAAAAAATTTACCTATTTATTCGTTACATATGTATCCATATATTTTCCAACGCGTCAAGTCCGGGGAACTATGTATCCTCGCGTCGAGTCATCTCTCGGGGAATTTCAAGGACGGAAAGACACCGGATTTCCTCACGTTCCATTAATTTTCGTTGATCCATTCGAATGGAGAAGACGAGGCGGTTTCCGCGACCACACGTTGTCGAGCGACACACACACACACGGACACTGGGGAGAAGCCCGAGCGAGCCTCGGGCGATACTCGGACAACCTCTCATTTCACATTCCCACGTCCTTAATATAGATCGTTGATACGAGGAACACGAGACTCGGTGCACGCTGCAGGAGGATCGCACCGGTGAAAAGGTGAAATGGAGCGAGCTTGAGAGAAAGAGCGAGTAAGGGGGTCATTATCCACGCTCCGGAGTTCCACGAGCGTGGGCGACCTGTGGAAAAGCGGCGTCGCGCACAGGTGCTTCGCACCGAGAAGGACGCGTGTGATAACCCCGGGCACGATTGTCCGCACGGTCCGTGGCTGAAAATATTTCCACTTGATATTCCTACATGAATATTTATCAATTTAAATAGAAAAAGCGGGTCGATCTTCTTTTCGTCTCACGAGAGTATCCGGACGCGCCGAGTCACTCGACGAATAAATTGCCACTCGTAATTAAAATTGACGACGGAATCTCATTATTAATTTATTTCGTCAAATTTCTCCAACACTCTGGTCAGAGCGTACACAATAATGAGAGAAGAAAATTTTCGGGACGTAAGCGCGTATCCCACCCAACGACATTTCCGAGTAAATACTTTTTCGGTGGCTCGATTTTTTGTCACAGACCTTTAAACGCGGCGTCAACGAGGCGAAACTATGCTACCGGAGCTATCCGTCTAGTTGGGATTTATCCAGAAAGGGAATAGCTGTCGCGCGCACCTCGCATGTCGCGCGGCTTCAACAGTGATCAATTGACTCCGATCGCGCGCGCCCGCGCGCGCGGAGCCTAACTCCAAACCTGGCGACGTACACGCTCAACCTGTTGCCGCGCGTACCACGGCTATGGGAAACGGTCTCTCGCGCGCGACTCAGTCTCGCGTTTATTTTTCATTACTTTTCCCACATTCCTTTTTTTCCCAGCCTCTTTTTTTCCTCCTCGACCAACCGCCGTTCCCGCCCGTCGATATATCGACCAGTTTGATTAACAACGCGATTATCCCGTACCGACAAATTCGTCTCTCCCTGTCTCGACGAACGCGCACACTCGAATTATGCGAAAAACGCGGCCGCCGTGGAACAAAATAAAAACTTTCCCTCCATCGGGCAATTATCGGGCTTTTCTCGTTTATTCTTCGCAGAGTGGAGATAGACGAGTGGCCAGCTATCGGCTACGTGAGAAAGATTCGTCGGAATTTTCGCTTCGGTAGATCGGGAGACTCGTCGCCCGAGCGAAAACGCCGTCTTCCCTCACCAGTCATATTTCATCGGCATTATCGATGAGGGAAACGACGAAATATTTAAAATAGCCTGTCGAGTCGTCAGCCTGCTGGAACGCGCTACGACGCCCGTTTCACACATTCTCGCGCTTCACCCATCGCGATAACCTGTATAATTACCGCACCGTTCGGCTTTGCAATTCTTTCGGTTCTTGCGCGCCGTCTCGGCTATCGCTACCAGACCAATTTCCAGATAGCCAAGATTTATACGCACGCGTATTCGCGCGACGACGGTACAGCCAGAAACAAAGCAGTCGCGAGCATTTTCGTCTATTGTTCGTTGAAGATGGTCGCGCAGTAGGGGGGGATGAACGATTTACCGAGCGTATCTCGTGTACGCGAACCGGCCGTATTCTCGGTGGCTCGTCACTGCGGCGGAGCACACGCGGAAAATTCATCGACTCGTTTCGCAATTATTCCCACTCCTCGAGCCCTTCGTCTTCGATAATAATAATAACGACGATAACAATAACAACGAGGTGAAAATAGAAAAGGACGTGGAAGATGGAAAATGGGAGGGAGGAGGAATTTTTATTCGCGACTCGATTCGCAGCTGAGAGACAAATTCCCGCCCGAGACAGGTACGGAAAATGCTTGTGTTTTGTTTGTTTGTTTTTCTTTTTATTTATTTATTTTTCTCCATCCGAACCGATTGCATTACGGCGCTTACAAATCGTTTCGGGATTCCGGGCGAGCCGCGTGATTTGAGATAATCCCAGGATCGGCGCGACAACGCGCGCCCCTCGGGGCGATACGAGAACGGATTTGTCGCACGCGCCCCTAAATGGTCTCGATCCGTGAATGCGCGGACTCTGTTTTGCGCCCGCGTGGTGTTACGTACTCCGCGAAGCGCAAACTATCGAGCCTACAGACATATACAGAAGACACTCGTTCGCGGGTGAGATTCGCCTTCGCGACGCCGTCCACTCCTACGTGTGTACAAATGTATATATATATATATATAGATATATCGCGCGGTGTGGAACACCGTTGGGACAAAAACTTGAACAACACCTCTGTGCGTGGACAGGCTCGTGCGCCGTCACTCGCGCCGTTCCACGCACACTCGACACCCCGGTATGCACCTACACGCGACTCTTACCGTACGCCTGTATACCCGCGAAACCTGCTTCTCTCGTCTCTTGCGCAATTCGGGAATCCCGTTGTCCCGTTTGTGCCAACCTGCTGCTGCTGATGCGTACAACGTCCACACGTGCACAAGCTTCTCGATCCCTCGCCTTCCTTCTTTTTATCCGCGAAGGACGCGCAACTTTCCGTCCTTCCGGACTCTCTGCGTCGAAAGGACGAGGAAATAAACATTGAAGAAAAAACGCTCCGACCGACTCGTTATCGAAATAAGGCGCTTTTTTATTCGCGACGCGACACGTATTATTTTCGCAAGAGCGCAACGCGCCGATAGAGAGAGAGAGAGAGAGAGAGAGAGAGAGGACGAGAGCGAGCGCGAGGAAACACCAGCTCGATCTTGCAGCCTTTAATCGGAGAACGTGGATCGAGACTACTCGTTTTCTCTATTATTTTGTTTTTTTTTTTCCTCTCGACGCGTTATTAGGACAGAATCGATTAGCGCACCGGGCTCTCGTTTCGAAGATCACCCCGACAGTTGTTCGCTCGCTTACGGTAGTACGAGAGTCAGCGAGCAACGAGTCAATGAAACGAATTTGCATTCGAGAAAAGAGCGAACGAGTCTCGAAGCAATTTTCCCCTTCGACTCGTTTTCTCGAATCGAGTATCGCGATCGCGCGACGAGAACGGGCGACGGCACCGTAACCCCTTTTTCGCACAGCGACGGATGATCCGGCGTACGAGCGTGCGGACGAGAGAGAGAGAGAGAGAGAGAGAGAGGGAGAAGCCCGGAGGAGCAGCGCCTATCTCGCGGTCATCGGAGCGCCTTTTGCGCTCGACGATCGAAACATCGCTACCGGAAGATTCGACGAACCGACAGCGGTTAAAGTTCTTCGAGAGCGGAAAGACTCGACGTTTTCACCGGTCGCCGTGTATAACTCCGGCATCGGCTATCTCCGCACACACGCCTGGAAACGTCGCCGAGTTTCCCAAGCGTTTCGCGATAAGCGCACCAACGCGCGCTCAAACGATTTTACGCTCCACCGCGACCGTTTTACCGAATGACGCGTAATTTTCTCATCCAGCTCGCACACCCCGTGTCGCAAGTGCTCTCTCGTCTCTGCTCGCGCGGAGTCTCTCCGCGTAAAATCGATCCCAAACTCTGGCCGCCGATCGATCGGACGCGATCGAAGCGGCAAACTTTCGATCGTTGATTCGTTGGCGCGTATAAATTGGTATCGCCCGCTGTTTGACATCGACGAGCGAGCGAGCGTTTCGTTGGAAGAAGCGATCGCGCCGTTCCCGAGACTCGCGCTCGCTCGCAAAATATTCAAAAGCACGATCGTAAATTAATGCTCGATGAGCATGCGAGCCGAGTCTACTGGAAAGTGCCACGGGATGTACGAAGGAGAGTCTTGCCCCCTTGCACACGAGCACCGGGAGAGAACGGCTCCGCGTCGAGGGAGAGAGAGAGAGAGAGAGAGAGGCGCGTATACGAGTTTTATCGCCGCCGACCGACGAGCGTTTAACTTTACGATCGACCACGCCGTATACCGTAACGTCGGTGTGTATCCTCGTAGACGCGTATGCGCGCGCGACCTCTTCTAGCTGCGGGGATCGGCACGCTGATTCTCGTGACGCGCGCGTTACGTCCAAGCCCGGCTCTCAATCCGGTAGAGAGAAACGCGCGTGGCTCAATTTCCTCTCGCGTACTCGACCCTTAAAGGGTCGCGACGAGACCGAAGCTCGGCTAAATGGCTAATATTCGCGTCGATACTCCTCTCGGTCGTAACTCTTGTTCTCGGCGCCGTATTCAAAGATATACCCGCGTGATCCGCAAACGGTTGACTAACTCCTCCACCTCTCCGCTTCTCTGTTGCAGTCCTTCTTCGGTCGAACGTACAACAATCTGGGCAGCATATCCGAGTGCAAGAACGGCGGCGTCTGCGTCATCAACAAGAAGAACCGTACGGCCTGCAAAGCCTGCAGACTGCGCAAGTGCCTCATGGTCGGAATGTCCAAGTCCGGCTCGAGATACGGTCGGCGATCCAACTGGTTCAAGATCCACTGCTTGCTGCAGGAGCAATCAAACGGCGGTAGCCAGGGGGTTGGCGGGGGCGGGGGCGGCGGTGGTCCCTTCGCCGGTGGCTTCCTGCCTGGTTTTCTCCCGCCCTCGCAGTCCCACGCTCATCACGCGGTTCCCAACGCGTACGCCTCGAAGGAGGCCAAGGAGCGCGGCGCCCCCGCCTCCCCGAGCCAGGAGGATCTCGCCCTGCAGTCGCATCTTCTCCACGTCGCGATTATGAAGCAGGAACGCGAACGGGGCAACAAGTCGCCGCATCCGGACGACGTGGCCCTTCAGAATCAACTCCGACTTCTCGCCTGGCAGAAGGAACGCGAGAGAGCGAGCCAGCACCAGCACCACCACCACCACCAGCAAAACCACCACCACCAGCATCAGCACCAACAGCACCAGCACCAGCAGCCCCCGGGTACGCCACCGCGCGACTCTTCGCCGCCCTTTGGCTTCAAACATCGCGCATCGCCCATCTTCCCGATAAACTTTGCCCAGGAGAAGATGACGCTCGCCTCCAGTCCGCCCCGAGTCTTCCGGCCCTTCCTGCCGACCTACAAGAGAACCGCCGATACTCCGAGCGACAGCGGCGCCTCTTCCTCGGTCGAGCCCGGCGAACACGACGAGTCCGGAAGCAACTCGGCTCTGAGCTACTTCAAAGCGAGCGCCGCCTCGCCGACCCTCTCCGAGCGAGAATTCCCCAGAAAGATCAACGCCACCGTCACCCTCACCACCACCACCACCGGTTATCACCCCCATCGGTCTCTCGTCTATCCGCCTCCCGGGCTCGTCACACCCGCCGCCTCGCAACACTCTCCCCGCGGTGGTGATCTTCTCCTGGTCAGCCCGAGCCCCGGTGGCCTGGCCATCGAGCAGGACGAACCGATCGATCTGAGCGTACGAACGAGCCGGAGCTCGCCCAGGCCCGGTGGAATCTACCGCAACGAGGATTCGGACTCGCCCCTCAACGACGAGGACGACGACGACGACGATGACGACGACGACGAGGACGACGAGGACGACGACGACGATCGATCCTCGAGGGCGAAACATCGAGAAACCACCGCCAAGAGCAAACCTCTCGATCTTACCCTCGGCCTCAAGAGGCCCGCCGAACTTTTCCTCACCCTATAATTTCTCTTTTTTTTTTTCTTCCACCCTCCGCTCGTCGAGACGCGCGACCGGGATCAGCCCTGCCTCGTCGCGGCAGCAACGAAGAAAAAACCTACGGAATGTGTTCAACTTGTAAATATCGCCTAACGCGCAACGGCTCGCGAAACCAATTAATTTATTACGACGCTAGCTGGACGAAGACATTTTATTTTCTACATCTTGACCCTTTTCCCCCTCTCTTATTACCATTTTCACGTCAATTTTTTAACACGAGATATGTACATTTGAGTGAGGATCAATCTTATATACAACACACACACACACACACACACATATATATATATATATATAAAGGAGTCGTGAATAACGAGGCCAGTAGTTAAAGTGCCTTTATATATTATATTTATGAAGACAAAATAATGGATGTATGTATAAAAAAAAAAATTATTACGAGTAAAGTTACGAAACAAAAAAAAACACACACACACACAGCGGAACTGTGCCTGTTTTTAGGCCGCTGAGAGGAACCGTAGCCAGTAATGATCGTTGATTGTCAACGGGATACCTATCGTAAAAACGTATTCTACGTTCTCGTTAATCGAGTTTCTCCGTCATCAATCATTTTTCCAGGACCAATCTTTGCGTCCCAGCTGTTTGACGCGCCGAGTTTTTCCAAAATTCTAATTAGCATATAACTCTCCTGTAAATAAAGCCTAGATGTGTAAGAGGTGATGATGAAACGGCCAGTACCCAAACAAGCCTGAATAAAAAGACATAAAATTTTTGTTTAATCGAAGAAAAAAAAAAAGAACGAATTACGTACGTTACTCGCGCCTACCTTGCCTCCCGCTTCCTCGTCGACGCAATCGCCGGTTAATTTTTTTCTTCTTTTCCCCGCCGGAAGACAAAAAGAGACGGTGCGTGCGCGATCCTGATGGACGAGAATGCCCGCAACGGCGGCGATTCCCTGTGATCTTTGGGAAAGAAAATTTACGACGGAGCTTGCGATGTAGTAGTTTGTCCGAGTAGCTCCCCGACGTTAATTCTAAATCGTTCTCTCCGACTTTTGTTTTTCCGTCTCTCTTTCTCTCTCGTTCCTCGGGATGCATACTCGGTATTAACGCGCGGAGAAGGCTCAACATCTCTCGCTCGGGAAATCACTCGAGCCGGATATAAATCAAACTGGAGAGCTCGGAGCAACCGAGCTCGACTATCTTCGGAAAAACGTGCGCTGCCGGCTAAATCCGATAGGGGGCGCTGTCCATTCCGGTCTGGCGTTCTATAGCCCGGTTCGAACGAGCCAATATCATCGATGTTGCGGAATCCAGAATTTTATTCGAGACCCAAAGGAGGCAGCGAGAAAGAGAGAGAAGGAAAACAAACGTTTACTCGAAGCACACGCAGTGGAGATCGTACGTAGATCAATGGATAGGTCGAGCTTGTACCTCGAGAATATCCAAGATCGAACGAGAGAGAGAGAGAGAGAGAGAGGGAGAGAGAGCTACCGCGATCAGGCACCATTAATCAATTGCACCAGGAAGCGCGGATTGCAAAATCATCGAGTTACGGAGACCTGCCTACGCACGCTCGATCCGCGCTGCTTGACCTTGCCGGCACCAGCAGCCTTCTCTCTCTCTCTCTCTCTCTCTGTTCGTCATCGTTCGGAAACGATTATTGCGGCGCGACCATGCAAATTGCCGCTTCTTCTTCCTTCTCTCTCTCCTCTCTCCTTTAGCGATATCGATTTTCCCGGGAAAGATCGGTAGCTCTGAGATCGGTAACGAAGATCGGTAATAAGGAAGAATCCACGGGGGGAGCCCTCCGGGGAATACGCGTATCCCGATGTTTTATACATGTCCGCGCGACGACAAATACAGAGGACAGATTGCGGTTGACCACTCGATCGATCGGAATCATCGATCCTCTTCCCGTCTCCATCTTCATGACTCTATGCATGAGACGGCCAACGCGGGACATATTCGTGTGCGCTCCAACATTTTTTTCTTCTCAATCTTTTTTAAAGCTCACCGCGCTTTCGTTGCTTCGCTAATGAGTAATATAAATGCAAATAATTATCTACTACTTGACTAATGAGAAATAAAATGGCAAAAAATTGTTCGTCACCTTGGCAACCGATATTGGAACGAAAGACAGCTCGGCTTTCGGTTGCGTACTTGGTAGATTGGTATTCAACAGGATCATTGCTTGCGCAATGTGTTTTCGTGCAAAATTCAACACCGAAAGGGCCTCTATATTTTTGTTTGAAATCCCAAAGAAAGCCTGGTGCTACACAGGTGTAGGCTCGCGAGCGCGACCGTTTACCTACTTACGCCGTACGCGTACACGGCAGAGATACACATATAATATATAAATGTACAAACTCTCGCTCGCGCGGTTCTTGTCACGTTTTATAAAATGCCGGGATGAACTTGTCGTCGCATATTCGAGCTCTCTATTCCCCGGCTTGGTACGGAAAGAAACGCGTCCGTACGTAGTATATATATATATATATATATAAATACGTTTCTCCTGCGGCGATCTTTAGCAACGCGATCTTCGCGGGGCCTTTCTCCTCGTGTCAAAGCTCCCCCTGAGCGCGAAACTCGCAGAGTTTGCACTTGGACCTTTCGATCCTGTACCGAGCACGATCTCTCCTCGTCGCGTTCTCCTTGCACCAATTTTAAAAATCGAGACCGCTCGGTGTACCAACCGGAAGCGCGATATCGCTTGGATTCCCGACATCGGTATATACCATCTTGAATAAACGAAACGCGATCGTTATCAGGAGGAACAGAGCGAGCGATGGTAACGCGTGTGCCGATTCGGGAGGACAGGACGAACCGAGAAAGAGAGAGACAGGGAGAGAGAGAGAGAGAGAGAGAGGAGGGGAACGAGAAAGGACGCGAGAGAATGTTGGCCCGATTAAGCCGTACAATTGCCAATTATCGGCAATTTTCTTCGGTTATAACTCAATTTCGTGTAATTGGGGCCTCGGCGCTCGTATCTTTGTAATCTCGTGCGTTCGTTTTGTTTTTAATTTTTTTTTTCGTTTCTTTTATTTCTCAACTCTCAAGCCCGAAACGTAGGTCGAGGTGGCTCTGGACGCACTTGATTCGAGACGATCATAAATTGGCGATCGACGATGCGTCGAGATACGCCGACTCTCGTGTCCCGCGAAACGATCGATCGAGATTTATCCTTTCACGCGTATATACGTACATGTATAGATTCCCGCGGGAATATTAATCGTCGATAAAGACCGGACGGGAGAGAAATTTCTTTCGCAACCTTTTGAAAAACGAATACGTTGAACAAAAGAAAAAGGCCAAACAATGTTGATTTTGTTTGTTTCTTCATTTTTGCCTCGCTCGTAATTTGCAGCGTTCTCGATCGCGGACGTAACAGTTGGCGAATGTGTTTTCCCATGCGAGCCGCTCCTCGCCCTTCTCCGATCGCGAGTGTCGCCACCCTGGCCGACGCGTGGGGCACGCACGTTGCGTCGCGGGTCGAGACCTCGAAGCGGCGGCGGCGGCGATCCGCACGCGCTTTTCTTCTCCTCCCCGTCACCGCGAGTATTATCTCGACCTATATACACGCGCAATCGTATATATGGTCGATTCGTCGAGCGATTTGTCGCGACTGATCTCTTTTTTCGCAAGCGCCTCTCTCGATGGGCGCGCGCGAGCCGCTCGGTTGCGCAAGACGCTCGGAAAGGTTTACAAGCGTCGCGTTTGGAAATATTACTCTCAGTATATAAATATATATAGCGTTCGGCGAGTACGTGCCGAGCGTTTTAGTGACACGGGCGGACGTTGTCCGCGCACGTATATCGCGGTTTCGCGCCCGTTGACAAATTTGACAAGCTACGCGCAACCGATCGCCTCCGTGCGGGGCGCTAATCGATATACAGCGATCGAGCCTCGTTACACGCTGCGAGATGACCATGTGGGGGGCTCTGCGTATCGCGTTCCTCTCCTCTCTCTCTCTCTCTCTCTCTCTCTCTCTCTCTCTCTCTCTCTCTCACCCGATTCTCCAAAATCTCGGTCACACTCGATCCTTCTTATCATTGATCCCGGAGGTCGATCGCGCCTCCGGGAGGAGGAGCCAGCTATAACGGTAAATTAATCGCGAAGCTCTCGGCAGAATTTCACTCAACCCTTGCCAATTCAGACTCGATCGAGCATTAAACACTTCATCAATTGCCCCCCCCCCCCCCCCCCCCACTCTCCGCCCCTCTCGCGATGTGGAAAGAGCAAGGCTGGAAGTTTGCACATTTACGTTCAACTCGATAATTCTAATGCCCACTCCAATCTCTTAATTGTGTAATCGCGCATAATCTTTTATCGCAAATTAGTATAGTAATATAATCCCGGCTGATTATAGCGCTTATGCGCCGGATCAGCCTCCTTGACGTTGAAGCGATGAGAACAGCCCAGCCGCTCTCGCTCGCTCTCACACAGACACGCACGGGCTCGACAACTTGCAGAGTGCTTTGAAGCTATCGCTAGGCGCGAAGGCAATTTTCCTCAAACCCCATTAACCCTTCCGAGATGAACGTTCCACCGAAGCACCGTCTCTCTCTCTCTCTCTCTCTCTCTCTCTCTCTCTCTGTATGCATACAGGACATCGCACTTGTCGCTATCCAGACCTCGCGTACACCGTATCCTTCTCTATCTACACCGCAGACGCCAAAACCAAAAGAAAGATCGCCGTACAAGAGCAAACTCTGTTTTTAACCGAGACCGCTCTACACACACACACACATATATATATATATATATATATAAATATATAAATCTGTACAACGATTCTATATTATAAAATATACAAATTGTTCAACACTATAGAATATATTGATACACATATATTTCTATTTATAATATATGTACACGCACACGGGTACTTGATGCACGTATGCATGCTGAAATAGTGCACACGATGCCAAGAAAAGATCGAGAAGAGGCGAGGGGTCACGCAGAACCGCGAGTGCAGCCTCTTATGTAAACCGTATATACATGTATGCACGAGCAACGCTATCTCCTCGTTCGCCGTTTATCTAATAATATTATAGTGCAATGGATACCATAAGAGGCGCGGAGCCCCAGCTTTTCCATGGCGATACCATACGCCTCGGAAAGAGAGAGATAGAGAGAGAGAGAGAGAGAGAGAGAGAGAGAGAGAGAGAGAGCGAGAATCCACCGTCGCCGCGATCGGTCAGCCGCAACCACCTGGTCCAACGTAAGACCGGGTGACCAGCGCCCACCTCCCTTATTGGCACTTTTCTCAAACGACATCAGCCAGAATCGGCGCGATTTTCAGCCTTTTTCCGCCTTTAACGCGTTGCAATCTTTCTCTCCACTGTGGCCGATGTAAATTATAAATGAAATATCTTATTCTTGTGTATAAAAAATAAGCAATTAAAAAGGGAAGGCAAACAGTTGTAAATAAATTGCTCGAGTATCTATGTCGCGGTAGTAGTATGTTTCGCAAAACTTTGACGTATGTTCGATAAAATTGATGTTTTTGCCAACTGGCGAAGAGCCGTATGCAGCTTGGCTGCTGCAGGAGATTATACCGAGGTGGCATGTGTGGAATACGTGTGGCTTCGTACTCGCCTCGACACGACCCCTGAGATATTATCAGAAGATATTTAGCGATATTCCCGCAGCACAAGGCGTCTAGCGCAATATCCGCACCGCAACTTGCAACAGGTGACGCTCCACAGCCGATATTTCCGAGCCCCCCTCCCTCGCCTTCTCCCTTTTCTCGCCTGCTCCGCAGGCTCCGGTTCTCTCAGACCTCAAGAGCGAGAGAGAGAAAAAGGACGGAGCGAGGCTCTTCCTCTCGGAGAACATTCTCACCGTACGGCAGAGCGAACGAGGAGAGGATACGTGTGCAGTACCAATCTTTCCCTCTAATACCTTTCCTCCTCTTCTCGCGATGTGTAATCCCCGGAGCGAGAGGGCGAGAGAACGAGGGCGTGGGCGTGGGACGGAAACAATACAGCTCGGCGATCTTCTCCGCGGCCTCTGCGCGTACCGGCGCGACTTTGGAATTTCGAAGAAGAAAAGAGAGATAAAATGATATATGCACCTATACCGTGTATACGCGTTACGTACCCTTATTTATCACAATGTACTCGCTCGAGCTTCAAATTATTACGATTCCTCCCCCCCCGCCCCTCTTCTTCGGCCTCCGATTTACCGTTGGGCGTTTATTATCGGAGATTGCTCGCCGAATCAATTGTCGCGAGCTGACAAAGACGCCTCCGTTCTTCCCGCTCCTGCGCCATAAATATAATGCAAATTCGTCGATTCTCGATCCAACATTTTTATATACGTACATAAAAATGGAGTATCGTTGACGGGCTCGATCGAATTTACAATACGATGGATCAATTAATTACGCAACCAACTGCGACTCGAAAATTATCAAAGACGATCCGTTTTTTTTTCACTCGACAACTTTGTTTTCTACAATCTATAAAACATATGCAAATTTTCCCTCGAATATATCAAGGCGATGCGAGATGAGAACCAGCCCGTATAGAGGAGAGCCTCTGTAAAGTTCGCTCTGTCCTCGTATAATACAAATATATTATAGGATATAATCGAGGCGAGCGCGCCGACTCTAGCCCCGAACGTACGTGTGCACTCGTGTACATATATTGTCAACGGAGGCTTCACAAAATTACCGGTAATAAAACAATTGGCGATTCTCGATATTATGGTTTTTTTTTACATCGGACCTGCTTCATTTTTATTCGTCAAAAGACATTGGAGCAAATTGAAAAAGAATTTATAACGTTGGCTATCGGAAATAACGCGAGTACAAAAGTGCCTTGCACTTATCCGGCTCTCCGCATAGATATATACGTTCGAAGGATCGTTATGTATCGGAGGATGCCCGAGAACGGTATAGAGATTATTCGTTCGGAATCGCATAAGAAATATTCCAGCTCGCGCGCGCGCGCGCGCGCCGGGCGATGAACAACGCCGCCGCCGTCGCCGCCGCCGCCGCCGCCGCGCACACCGCTAACTAAATATTCTCTCGGCTTCGTAACTCGCCGTGTATATGCATAGACGTATATATTTGCTCCGCGAACTTTCCATCGGCGCGATTCATTCGAGCTCCCTTGTACAAAGTGCTGCTATACGGACACGAATATAATGCACCACCGCTTCCTACGTAGAGTTCAGAGTTTATCGCCGATATATGCTATAATAATAATAACAACGCGAGTGCAATATATATATAAATAGACGCGAATCTCGTCGCGCGGACTCTGCAATACGTACAAAAACGTTTGGCTCTCTTTCGCTTCGATGTCTTTGCTCGTATAAGTATGTTCTTGTACGAGCTCTTATATACGGTGGATCTTGGTAAGAATGATTGAATATTACGTTTGTACGAACGTATCCGATAATTGTAACACATCCGCGAAGATAAATGTCTGTAGGTTCGAAAAATTGATCCGCCGTTTGAAAATGAAATCAAAGGAAATACAAGCGTACGTCGGATCGTTGGGAAAAAAAGAAGCGTTCGCCCTTGGCGAAAACAATGTCGAATTCCTCGCGTGTAGTTTGTTCACCGTACCTCAACCGTATTATCATCCGAACAAAGTTGTCGCGGAGCTTTGTTTTTTTAAATTTTGTTGCATCGGGCAACAAGTCGGAGAGGAGGAAGGGGCGAATATAACGGTGCGTAGCAGGTTGAGGAACCGCGGGGAGACCCCCGCAGCGACGAGGATACCGCTCGCGTGGATCGAAGGGGCGAGGACTCTTTCGGGGCGTCCCCGCGCGGGGCGAAACTCATACGCGACGTCTCACTCCCCGGGAGCATACGCCGTACGTATCTCCTGGCGGAGGACTCTCGAGAGCACTGAAGAAACAAGACGGAGCGAGAGGAGAATGGAAACACGGATATGTACGTCTCGTTGTCGTTACGTGTGTACGGACCGCGATCCCGTTTGATCCGAACGAGCGCATCTTGGAAGCAGGTTCACTCGGGGTTAACCTTGAGGATTATTAGAAAGCAAAAGGTCCCCCGTCGTTCGCCCGCGCGCGCGCGTCACGACTCGTCCTCCCGCGACTGCTATCCACCCGTGCACCTACAGTGTCATCCGCCTTCGTCGCCACTTTCAGATGCATCCTCGATACGGCTGAATTTTCCTTCGAAATTCGAAAATTTTCCCTTTTTCCCTTTTTCCCTTTTTCCCCCCCTTGCCCCTTTCTGGCCGTCATCCGCGCCGAGGCTGCTCCGATCGATCCTACCTGTGTGCGTGTATCGCCTTTTTAATTTTGCGAGAACGCGCGTGTCCGCGTGCGATCGCGCGATTATCTTATCGGGATGTGGATCGATCTTAATTTTCTTCCTCCCACTGCGCGTGCGCTGCGTGTATCGAAGCTCGGAGCGCTGTTATCGATCGCGAGCGGAGGAGCGAGTCTCGAGATCGTCAAGGTGGTCCGCGAAATCGCTCCGAGTCAATCGACGCGCCACGGGATACGATATCGCCCGGCCAACTATCTCCCGGGAACGATACGACGGGAATAAGATCATTCTCGACGGGGAAGCGAGTACACGCGTGCGTCTGTACGTATCTGTGTGTACGCACGAGGTTTCTCTCGGCTTTTCGAGGCGATAGCGCGCGAAACGAGGCGATTTAAATCTATCGGGGATATATGTACACACAGAGAGGGGCTCGGGGATCGCGTTGCGCGGGAATCGTCCACCCGCCGGGCGGTCGCGTTCCGTCCTCGATATTTTTCGGTGAGCCGGAAAAAAAAAAGAGAAAAAAAGCAGCAGAAAAATACGAGACGTTTGGTTATCGCGCGTTCGAGATCTTCCCCGATATTCTACTTTATGGAGCAGGATACGCGCGCGAGCCTCGAATTTCCGCCGTTCATTTTTTGCCGATTTTGAGGAAAAAAAAAAAAGAAAAAAAAACAGGATACAGCGTTTTCTCAAGAATTTTCCGATCAGCAGCGTCGTCTCTTGGTATACACGTATAGGATGTACGGACGGATTCCCGGTCGAGCTCCCGCTCGCGTGGTCGACCTCCGCGACGTTGTTCGCCGTACAGCGCTTTTACCGGCGGCCGCACACGGACTTCGTGACTCAGGGATCACCGAAGAATGCATTATTGTCGCATTGCGCGCACACAGACGGCCACGACTGAGCCTGAATTCTACCGGTCAACGTGTGCGCGTCCCCGTCTCGCGCTCGTACAGCTTCTGCTTTAGCCGTTTTGGATGCGCGCCTCATTTGAATGCGGCACGAGTGGCCCGTGCGATCCGCCTTCTCATCGAACAAGATCCGTCGTACCGTATACGCGCCATCCTCGCGTACACGTACGTACAGTCCCCCCCCCCCCCCCCCCCGTATATGGTTATAAGGGGCATATTTACGCGGATAACTACGCACGGACGCGCATACATGTATATATTACGCTTTGACGAGGAGAGACGAGAAGAAAAAAACGATCGTCTCTTTGGTCCTTTGCGAGCCATATTGCTACGTGCAAGAAAAGTCCATGCGAAATTATACCTTTTTTTCTCCCCTTGCTTCATCGACGCGCTCTCGAATTAGCTCTTTCTACCTCCCGAGTTGACTCGACGAAAGAATTTTTACAAAAGCACGATATCCGGACTCTCGTCGCGCCTTTTCCACCCCATCCTTCTCCCAATTGGTAATGTTGTTTCAGGAGGTAAAAGACGAATTTACGCATTTTTCCCTACGCAGCCTGATACAAAGATATATGTATGCACGCGAAGATACGGCGGTGCGGAAGATCGAAACGAAGGCGAATGCGAATATCCCACGGCATCTCGCGCGAGATTACAGGCCCAGTAATTAGTATATTGAGCGGTAATTAATATATTGGCCCGGTCGCCTCGAGACCACGCGCGCGTAACGTGTTATTACGAGGATATGCAAGCTCGTGCGGACCGCAGCTAACGTGTATGAAATCTACACGCGTACACATCCCGTATTTTATATATGCGAAACGGCTCGACTTTCTTTTTTCCTGGCGACAGACTCGCTGCTCCGCTCGACACGTGTATACGCGTATACCCGTGCGCATACGCCTTTTCTGCACGGCCAGCCAGCATCCGGTCGTCAATTTCGGGCGCGCGGTGAGAACCCGCGTCGGACGATATATTCTCTCCGCCCGCCCCCCCCCCCCCCCCCCCCCCCTCCCCTCTCTATATATATATATAGAGAGAGGTATAATAACTCGCTCTTGGCCGCGAGCGCGTATCGAATTTCACGACGAATCTCGGTCATCCTCGCGTCCCGAAAACCTTTATTATTCGACTTTTCTCGCGATATCATTCCCCGACTCTGAGAGATTCGACGAGTGTACCGAGCGCGAAAAGGAGAGCGAGGACTTGATTTTTCATACTTGTCCTTTTACGTGCGAATCGGGTGACATGGTTTCGCGTCTAAAATTTATTTTAAAAAAAAATATATATATATATTTACTTAATTTAATTTCCACGAGGTCTCTCGACGTTGCTTCGCTCGTAGCTTTTATTTTGAGAAGAGCCATAGGTACAAAAGAGAGAAATACGCAGAGTTTAGCCGGGCAATGAATATTTAGCTTCACCTCGTCGAGTCGGTACTCTCTCGCGTCGCCCATATAATCCCGCAACGCCGAGTATATTTATTCCCGATCACCGGGTTTTATATCACTCGAAGCGATGCGCGAGGACTAACCTCCGATGCCCGTTACGGGGTGGACCCCACGGAGCTGTCGCGCCTATTATATACGTGCACGCGTATACGTACGAGATGTTGGTCGGCTTCGTCCTCAAAGACGTTTCAACTTTCAACTCGCCACTCTGTACTTTGTGTCTTTACTTTTTTTTCTTCTCTTCTCCTTCACGATCAATTACGATCCGTTACACCTTCGCACTGTTGATGAAGCTTCAAATTTCTTTCCAACATTCCTCGACGTGGTCGATTCAACAAGTACGGCCACAATCCTGCTACGGAGCGTACTACCGCGTCTATCGATTCGAGCAACTTGATTCAAATTAGAGGCACTCCGAACAGACTCGTTTATTCCGTACTACTACTCAGCTGTTGAATACAGCTCTCGAGTTCGATAAAGTGTGTGTGTGTGTGTGTGTGTGTGTGTGTGTGTGTGTGTGTGTGTGTGTGTGTGTGTGTGAGAGAGAGAGAGAGAGACAGAGAGACATTGATTTTTGGAAAATCCTGTCGATTCGAGTAAAAAAGGATCAACTCGAGGAATTTGGTTAATTTCGATAAATCTTTTCGATCGAGCGTTCCAACTCGCACAGGGATCCACACTTTGGGAGGAGAAATCCCGCGTTTCCCAGCACTCGCGATACAACCCGTGTACGCGTACACGGGAGAGTTCGCGCTCTACGAGAAAAAGTCAATCTCGACTCCGTACGGCAAGATGCCACGGAATATCTATATATATATATATATATACATGTATCGTGACTGTACGGTCCAACAGCTGTTACGCTACATACGCTCGCGCCCCGTCGAGCGAGCCGGACCGCGATCGCCTGTCCCTCTCTCTCTCTCTCTTACTCATGAAAAGTCGCGGGAATCGAGTTATGCTCGTGATCCAGCGCGGCGAAGGCGCGGTGTGATCTATCGCGCTCCGATCGAGGGAACCCCGTCGACTCCGTCAACACACGCGCTTCTATACCTGTGTATCGTGTACGTGTGTACGAAGCCTTTAAACGGGCCGGGAATTTATCAAGGGCGAGGTGAGCGCCTTCGTATACTTATTTCGCAAGGTGAGAATCGCTAAAGTATAAATGATTCGGGCGCGTTATTCTCGCAGTGTGAAACTATGCGGCGACGACGACGACGACGACGACGACGACGACGACGACGACGACGACGACGACGACGACGAGGATGGGGGTGGAAAAATTGTTTTTCACAATCACTAACAATATTAACCCTTATTTGTTTAGTTTCAAACATTTTTATCGCCTCTCCGCGCTCGTGTTTTGATTTCATTTATTCGTAAACACTTGAATTTCACCTGACAAGCTTCGTGTACGTTATGCGATGGCGATAAATAAATAAAAAATCATTGGTGCTCTTCGTTCCGCGATATCGGTCTATATACATGGAACGTGTGTACCCCGCGCGCGCGAGTTTAGCGGTACACGGCTAATACACGCCTGTCGCCCGTATATACGTGTGCGCTCACGTACATTTCGAAACGTCTCGAAGGAGCAACCTTTCCTCGCCACGATCTCCCGGGCGCATCATCATCATCATCATCATCATCATCATCATCATTATCGTGAACCTGTTGGCCGCGTCGATCGTCTCAAAGTTTTGCGCAACCGAGGAGATGATCCAGCTGCTCGCGCGTCGTTCCAGTTTCGTTCGTTACGTCGCTCATTCCTGTTGGAATCATTTGGAAAGAAAAAAAATCGTCGTTTCGTTTCGCTCCCGGGATTTCCCCTGTTTTCGTACATTTCTCCCAATTCGTAGATTTTCGAACAACACACGAAGCATCGAAACGTCGTGGAAAAAAAAAACAAAATAAAAAATGTCCGCGAGGAAGCGAAAGTAGACGCGCACCCGCGAAAAAATTTGGCAATCGCGTCCTCGCTCGGCGAGGACGGGTATCCCCGCCCCCGTAAAAAATTTGCGGCTTTTCGAGGATCAGCGGCGGCGCAGATCGGAGCAGCCGATAAGAATACTCGGGCCCGCGCGTTGGTGTGACCGAGGGCAATAAAACTCGCGAGCCGTTGCTCCGTTTTAATTGCCACGCGGTGCCTTCTCTTCCTCTCGCTCGCTCCCGTATCGTTTTGTCATATTGGGGCGATCGGGTTAATTACCTCGGAAGCCACGTGACACACCGGGCCGAACCATCTCCGCCAAGCACCTTTGTATCCTTCTCATAGGGACACGCGTGTATAATAATCCCTCCTGTGTCTCTAGCCCGCGAGACGGTCGTTAAAATTGCGTCATTCCGCAGCTCGCGCGTATTGCCCCTTCACAGATCTCGTGATTATTATATATTTCGTTGATTGCGTGACGAAAATTAACCGTAAGAAAGAGAAGAAGAAGAAGAAGCGCGCTGGTGGACGGAGGAAAAAAGGAGAGAGAGAGAGAGAGAGAGAGAAAAAACGTCGACTGATCTCATCGCGCGTTGTTTGCTCGCGGATCTACCGATATTTCAATGCGCGCGGCGAAGGAGGAGGAAGATGCGACGTGGAAGGACTATTAGACACGAGAAGCCAGTCGTCGAGGATCTCTACACGCTCCTCTGTCTCAACGAGCCAAGATGCCCCGATAATATATATATATATATATACGTACATTTGAGCGTGTCTACAGGGTGTCTCGTTTCAAACGAAACCAATGAAATATCTCAAAAACGATGGTGCCCTTTGAAATATATATTTCAAGAGTGAAAAGTCATGTTCGAGTTTGTTTGGATCTGTTGGGATTGAGAAGCTCGAGCTTTCGAGAGGCAAACAGGCTCACTTTGTCAGGGGCAAGCCTGTATTTAAAAAAGCCCGATACGATGATGAAAAAATGTTGAGCCACTGCGGGCGAAAAATGGCAATTTTACGAAGAAAAGACCCGTTGTGGATCGCGTACGACGTGTGCAATAACGCTGAATATCCCGAATGCTCGACTATGGTTCAATCTCGAATGTTGGAGCGTGTGTCTCCGATGGTTGTTGCGGTGGTACCGCGCGCGACTGTACGAAGAGTATACCGGGAGAGAGAGAACGACCTCGAGTGGCGTGGCATTGTCGTTTTTAAAAACCATTACCATCGATCAACCCGGTCACCGTTCCTCGCCGCAGCGCACCGCGAGAGAGCAACCGATTTTATAGCGTGCAATCGCAGGTAGCGAGCTCGGGTGCACGAAAACGTACTTGGGCGATATACGTGTGTTCGCGAGTCTATGTACCACCCGATGATCCTACGTAACCGCGAACGAGATGTCAAACGGCTATCTCACGATCGAGAGAACTCTCCGCCGCACTTGTTCCCGATTTCGTATAGCCGGGGGAACGAGAAAATAAGAAAAGGACAAATATTCAACGTACTGCCGTTCTTGGTCCTTTCGTTTCTCCCGTTTGCACAAATTCGTGATACCGGAATGAAGAAAAATAAGTCTCGCAACGTCTATTTTGCAACCTCTCTCTCTCTCTCTCTCTCTCTCTCTCCCTCTCTCTCTCTCACCCGACGCGCTCCGCGCCGGCATTATCGCTATTCAGAGACGGTGCAGATTCCGCATTTACATCGAGAGCCGGAGAGACGAAAATCTGACGAATCGCTCGCGGGTCGAGCAACTTTTACGGAGCAGCGCGGATTTCGTTCTCACGCTCCAACGAGAGGAAAATCGTCGCGCCAAAATTAACAAATTTCCAATATTTTTTTATCTCTCGAGAAACGTATATTCAAAAAGTGCGTATGCCATATTTGTCGTCAAGATTGAATCCCTCTCGACACTCGATAATTTATCGAGGAGTATCGAAGGATCGAAAGGACGCGTTCGTTCCACGGAATATCCTCGGCTGTAACAAGTAGAAACGCAGAGACGGCGTAAGAAGAGAAAAAGGCAAGAGTATCGTACGTGTGTTACGAGTCGTATTACAATAGAGTCTGCGGGTATAGCCGTTCTACTTAACCGAAAGTACGAGAGTGTGACGAGACGAGGGCGAGAGTGAGAGCGTATGGACGAGAAACGCGATCAGGGATGGGACTCACGTTCCCACATTTACATTCGACCTATTGTCCGTCCGTCTTCGTCGGACTCGTCGCCCCGCGCTATTCCTACGCGCCGTTATCGCGGTTAGCTCTTCTCTCCGCTCATCCTTGTTCTCTCTTGCCTCGCGCGTTGCACTCACCTTGCTCGTTACATCGTTCTCCCGAGCGCTCTCCTTAAGCGGCGAGGCCTTCGCTCTTGAACTCGCCCGAGTCAGCGTCGTCGTCGTCGTCGTCGCAAAACCGATTCGCTTTCGATGCAATTTTTACACGCACCGACGAGTCGTAGCGACTCGGTGAGTGCCTTCTCGTATTATTCCGTATCGTTGAACGAGCTATTTTCTTCTCTATTTGAGAATCTTATCGTTCCGAGAGTGACCTGAGAATTTTAACAAATACCCTTGCTGCCCCAACCTTTCATCGACCATTTTCCAATCTACGATAGCGCACGAAAATATAAAATATCCCTTTGAGGCCTTTTCTCATCCTTCTATATCACAAGTGGCCCTCTTAACATCTCTTCGTCAAACACACACACTCTCTCTCTCTCTCTCTCTCTCTCTCTCTCTCTTTCTTCCCGGTGGCTCGATAGCGTAGTTTTGAATAATCGAGTACAATCGGAGATCGAGGCTTCTCGGAATTGGGGTCAAAGACGAATCACAGCGGGTAGGTACGCTTGGTTTTCGACTCGGGAAGCGCCGCCGCCGAGTTATCGCGATAGATATACGCGTCGATGGAATTTCAATGTCGTTTTTGCGTGGTATGCGTCGCCACGGAGTCGTAAATAGATCCCGAGTGTCTCCCTCTCTCTCTCTCTCTCTCTCTCTCTCTCTCTCTCTCGGACGAAAAGCCAAAAGATGCGAAGCGAAAAAAAAACGAAAGGCGCGTTTCGCGCGCTCAAGCTCCTCCGATCGGAAGGCTCGTCACGTTACGCAGCTGCGCGTGTGATTTCGTGGTACGACTCGTAGGTATATACAGCGCGTTTCTCGCTCGTCCTTCGTACGTGCGCCGTGTGGAAGGAGAATTTGTCAGGGTCGATGCGCCCCGGGCACGCCACTTTGAATCGCCAAATTATTATCGGCCCAAGCTCGCGATATCGTTACGCGACGTTTCATTCTCCTCACCGCCATATTAATCTTTCGAGAGCTTTTTCGTATTACGAAATCTCGAGCTTTAGCCAAACAAAGGGAAGGGGCTGTGAATAATTAGCCGAACGAGATGAAAAGTGTGAAAAGTGTGGTGTTCGCGGCGGGGGGAGGGGAGATAATCGGCGTCGTTTCGGTAGATGTGCCAAGGGAGACAGCGCGGGGAGAATCGCTCATGCACCGGCGACTGGCTGAATCATCGTGAGTATACGAGGATAATTATAAATGGACGTCGATTGCCGGGACGCGCCAAGACGTCAAAGGTGCGTACTACTATCCGCTCCTCTCCGAACGTGTAATCCCTTGATGCACACACGCCGCGGTGTGCTCACTCGTTATGCACTCGGTGCAGATTCGCAATCAGAGACTTTGTCGCACCTCGACGTGATTGCCACACCGATCGTGTGTGTGTGATTTATAGATCGTTAGACCCGCGCGCACGGCGATAACGATTTTTTTTCTTCGCGATATGCCGCGAATACGTTGATAATTATCACCGTTATAAAATACGATGTTGATCGAGCAAAGCTTTTTGTTTTTTTTGTTTTTCAAGTCTGTAGGATTGCCGGATACTCTCGATTCCCAGGTAACGCGCCTACCATCTCCGCCAGTGATGGCGAAAACCGTGACATTAGGTGCAGTCGGAGGTGCGAGGAAAAAAAATAAATAAATAAATAAATAAAGAAAAGACGATGCATCCGTTTCCCGAGATACAGCTATAGCCAGGTATCACGAGTCAGGAAAACGAAGCGTCTCTGGCATTTCCAGGACAATGCTCGCGCGAGCCTTCTCGCGACGCCTCGCGTATAACCTTGCCGAGAGACACGAGAGAGTCGATCGAGGGTGCACCTATATTATACACGTAGTTTGCAGCGAGATGGAAACGAGATTGCACCGTTCGATGGATCACTCCCCCCTTCCTTGGCTAGTTCTCTCGCGGATAATTACGCCGCGGGGTGCGATCCGTTCGATAAGGTCCCGGCGAGCGGAGAAGCTCGGCCATTGTCTTTGCCAACTCGGTCATTCGAGATGTCCTTCGATCGGGAGAGAGATGCTCGATCGGCAAAGTTCTCAGGGCCTCGGCGATACTCGCGGATCATCTTCCGTTGCTTCGATAACGATGGAAAGCCTAACGCGACCGAACTCGTTGTTTGCACTCGTATAGCCCTCCTCGTAAACGTTATTATTATTTAGACACGAGGGGGGGGGGAAGTGCAACGGCCGCGCGCATACACGAGCGTGTGTCACCTCTGGCACTCCGAAGCTCACGCGCGGCAGAGTGTCCAACCCTCGTCGCGCGTCTCGTGCGAACCACCGTCATTACAATTATTATTCGATCCTCCAATAATCATGTCCCGTACGACGATGACGCTCTAACCATAGACGTGTACCGTGCTCTTTCCCCCCCCGCCGTCCTAGCGTCGTACACAAAGAATGGGTTGGAGGATCACGTTCGTACGTACACGACGCTTCCTCTCTTCTCTTTTTACCCTCTACCTCTCGCGTCGACGTTGCCACGAGAATCTTTGCTGGCATCGCGAAAAGTAGACAGGGGGGAACCGCGCCGGAAACGTTCGCCGTCGCACCCGCAACGAATAATTTTCACCAATATATATATATAATATATAACCTACATACAAGACAACAATCACGTGTGTGCCTTTTTTGTGTGGCAAACTCTTGTGTACACACGTACGTATATCGCTCTTCCTCGCGTCCTCCTTGCAAATGCAAGGATAAAGGGCTCGTTCACGCCCGGCCAATCGGGTACGGAGCCTGTGTAATTTCATTCGCGATATACGAAATTGAAGAAAATTGGTCGAGAGAGATGCCTCGAACGCCCGTTTATCGCTTTCGCGGATCATCGAGATTCTGCACGTAACTTTTGTCAAATAACACGACGAGCCTCGTCCCACGGGTATTCGGGGCATAAATTGCCAGTGCGAACGTACGGGAAGCTTCATAGCGCGCGCGCGCGCGCGCTCGACTCACCGACACGGTGTCCGTGCGTTCGTTCAAGCTTCCGATGACGATTATTCCTGGAATTATATCCGCTCTTTCGCGAGGTATAAATTAGCAGAGGGGGAGCGGTGAGGGGTGCGAAAACGGTAGACGACGGCGTGAAATGACCTATTTATCGAGCGGACTGGCCTGGAATCCGGAAAGCGGTGCATCGCGTTAATTGGTCGTCTCGATCGCCGCGGTTGGCGTTGCCCCCGTATCCCGCGTAACGCGCCCCTCCCTCGCTCGCACGCGTCTGTGTGTAATGAAAAAATAAAAAGGGGAAAAAAATGCCAAGCGTGGGAACGCGACGGACGCGCGCGGCAGTTCGAGTCCCCTCGCGATCGATACAAAATTATTAATCATACCACGAGGAGATAAAAGTTGCGAGTACACGCGGACCGATATTTATAAGTTGGCCGAATGCTCCGAATATACGCGTCATTTATCATTCTTACTGCCTCGCGAGCGTTGTTTCTGCCGCCTCGCTCCTTTCGCTTGTGCACGAATCAATAAAACACGCGTATTGAAATTTAACAATTATATCGATTGCATCCGAAAATACTTTCGACCCGATAGCGCCTCCCAAAGACTTTTGACACAATCGATAATCATTACGTAGGCGCGTTCGGTCGAGCTTCGTAGGCAAAGTATCGTAAAGAGGAGAAAAACAAAAAATCCGGCTGTATATTTTGTGAACAAATGATGGGAAGAAAAAAAGTAATTGATTATCAAGGATCTCGGAATATCGTCGAGGAGCGAGCGAGCGAGCGCGCGTCATGAGTCAAGATATCCTCCGGGTTTCAGCGTGCCGGGTCAGGGGTCGGTTGCATCCGCGCTCCTATATACTCGGATCAAACACGCGAGAGGAAAAGACGGAGAGCGAGCGAGCGAACGAGCGAGAGAGAGAGAGAGAGAGAGAGAGAGAGAGAGAGAGAGAGAGAGAGAGAGAGAGAAAGAGAGAGGACGCGAAGGATCTTGTACCTGTTCGTCCATCCTCGGGAAGGCGAGTTATCCTTGATATTAGAATGGTCCGGAGATGCGGCGGCGCATCTCGCACAATGACCGTTATACACTTTATACGTAATCCATCCTTAATACTATGTACGAGCATCTCCCACGTGCATGCGTCAATTTACGTAGACGGAATCCTTCACGGATATATTCGTATAGTTTTTACGAACTTGCGAACGCTTTCCTCTCTACGTATCGCGGTGTCTCCGTATATGTGCGGCTAGGTGTGCGTCCACCGTAGTTCTCGCGCGCCTTCCAACGATCTCGATCAGCTCGCGCTTACGACATTTGCTTTATTACACTCGCCGTACGAATTCCCCGTGAATGCCTCTCAAACGACTACACGTGTCTCGCTCCAGTTGCTTCTTTTTATTTTTTTCACGTCGAATAAATAATCGGTGCAAAAAATAACATTATACGTAATAACGAGCGAGTGTGGATAAATGCGGTAAAATGAAAAAGCTTTCAATCGGTGGTCGCTCGGCACGAATTAATTTTGTGTACAAAATTGATGAGCTCTCGCGCAACGCGACGTTGCACAACGAATCATCCAACGATGTTTGTATTTCGATAGTTTTTTTTTAAATTTATTTATTTTATTTTCATCTTCCTCTTCTCACTCGCGTTATTTATCGGGCTCGATCATTCACAGGCATATCGATGACGAATGGCCGCGCGGTGTTGCCGCTCGGTAAATAAGCGGTAAATAAATCGAATTACCAGGGTCAACGGAGAATACACGGGCAATTGTTTGTTCTAAAAATCAAAGATGCTCGCTTCCTCGTATTCCGATGAACCGAAGGAAAAAAGAAAAAAATACGGTAAGAATTGAGGGATTAAGAGAGAAGAGCGAAGGTCGCGCGATCGCAAGAACGGTCGTAATTACATCCTCGCGAGGTATATACGCGTACGAGTAGGAAATAAGAAATAGCTTGTAAAACAAGTATGCGCAAAGACAGCCCGAATCCGAGCAATATCGCGCTCCTGTCGATGTTTCCTTCCTTATTTTTTCTTCGGATTGTACTTGTCCGCGAAGGATCGCAGGTGCGCGTGCGAATAGAGGCCGCGATATTCGTTTCAACGATACAGCCTCTGGGGCACGTGTGAGTCGTCGGAAGAAAAGATAGCCCGCGAGCCGCCGTCGCCGCCGCCGCAGCAAGTTTATTACAAAAATCCTCAAGCCGCATTTCTCTCGCCGCGAGCAAAGCGGAACGATTTTCTGCCAAATCAGGACAGCCGCGCGTTGCGCAATCGATCGCGCACGAGCTAGGCGAAACGCGGCAGACCCACTTCTCATCTATTAATCCTCGCAATTACCGCGGACAAACAATGCGATTACGACGCGAGAGCAAGTGCGCTCGCTCGAGGCCTGACTCACCACGCGCTTCCACGGGATATACGAGAGAGCCCCGCCTCGGTAAAATCAACCGAGCGTCCTACACGCGAGAGCCGTCTTTGCGATCGCCTCGCGCCCGATCAAATTTCACTCAATTCTCTCCCAAGCTATTCACCGCAGCCGTCTTTTCTTTTTCTTCTTCGAGACGAGAACGGAGCTCCGCTACAATCGCTAGACGAAAAGAAATCAAAAGAAACAGGCCTGTATAATTCCATTATTACGTTTGAGGTCGGTAGAGCGCCAAAATAAGGCGCGAGAGAGAGAGAGAGAGAGAGAGAGACGGTGTCGGCCCGTCAATCTCTCTCTCTCTCTCTCGAACGTATTGTGTTGTAACTCTGCCTCCGCGATAATACCGGCCATCATCCTGGGATACTCGATAATCCGGACACTATACGAAGCGCGTCTCATTGTATATAACGAGTCGAAGCTTGTACGCGTATAGGAGCTCGTGGACCCGGAGGCGCCGTAGCGCAAGGGGCTCGAGAGTTGCATCGATTTTGTTCCATCGAGAGCCGCGTATCCTCCGGAGAGAGTCCTCTTATTCTCAACGCGCCCGCCGATGGATTATTGATTAATCAACGCCCCGCGCGCCTAACACAAAAGAAGCGAGCGCGGACCTCTCTGTAGTTGGGCCTTGAATAATGATTCCTTTTTTTCTTTCTTCTTCTCTCTCATACTTGTTGCAACGAGATTTTTTTAATCCACCCGAGCTCGAGTGTAGAGAAGAAACGATGATCAATCATTGGGTCCGTGCGCCAACAGTCTATGTACATCGTAAATGACTCTGTGTACAGTCATTAAAGTCGAATCGATGTTGACCGACCGAGGCGCAAAGTGGCCAAGGAGGAGGGATAAATTCCAAACGGGCAGACTCTCACACCGATATATATATATATATATATATACGTATACATCATTCGATCGTCTCATTCGTCGGAAGTACGAATCTGGTTCGTTCGGATACCATTACGAAAGCCTATACAAATGTGTATTTAATTGTATTATCCTCTGATCCGAGGAATTTTAATATTTATCATTCGTCTTCCGTGTATTATAAATATATGAGATATAAACGTAATTAAAAACGCCGGTCGCCCGGATGTAATTGGTACATAAATCCACGACAAATGGCGTTACTGTTGTAACGCCTACGGCGCTGTTACAAACGCGTTTGGCAAAAAAATACATCAAATATGTAATACGAATGATCGATAATATCTTTGTCTCTGAAGGATCAATGTGTGTGTTTTCGCGGGCACAGAGTTTACAAACGAGCGCGGCGCTTCCCTCGCGCGAGAGGTACAAAGGAGGACTCCCCCGCGCGTGGTTCGCCGGAGGCCGCAATGTAACCACAAACGAGGCTCAATTGCCCCCGGACGGATCGACGTATTCTCGCGATTATTCCTTTTGTCGAACGGGGGCAATATTCGTTGACGCGCGGCGCGAGGAGACGTCGAACGAAAGAAACAACGAAGAAAAATAAAGAAAAGTTGTAAATATTTTTCAATCGAGCAAGCATCGATGCGGAGGAGGTACGGGCCAGTTTGTGATTTGCACAATTTTCGCAATCGCAACGGAGGCGAGAGACAGAGAGAGAGAGAGAGAGAGAGAGAGAGAGAGAGAGAGAGAGAGAGGCCCCGTAGGAAGAAGCAGGCAAAGATTGTCCCCGCGCGGCGCGCAAACGCCGCACGACATAATCTCCTACAGCCGAGAGAGCATCCCGCGTACACGGGACGCTTCGCTTTCGTTTTTCCCATACAAGATACAAAGCCCTTACTCTCGCGTCGACGGCTCGCTATACATCGCGCAGCGGTGCGGCGGATTTTCTCTTTGAGCGAAAGAGGCGCCGATCCGAATAAGCAAAACCGAACGCGAAGATTATGCCGCAGCGACGTGGCAACGGGCAGTCGTGTTCTCGCAGGACCGCGCGCCCCATCACTTCCGAAATCAACTCAAGGCGCAACGCCGAGCGCCGCGCGCGACTTTTAATCCGAGCGCGTATACAGGCACGCGGCAATACAGCCGAGAGAAAAAGGCGGGCTTTTCCGCCGTTTCGAGGAACTCTCGAACGGCGCGTCGAACACGAATTACGATGTAAGAGCAGCTACACTCGCCGATGGGATATCCCTCTATCTGCTCGCGGGAATCGAAGCGCGTCTCTATTATCGGCTACTCGCGGGGCCCCTCTGCGCGAACGCGATCTTACACGAGTATCCCCTCGCCGGGTAGCGGTCTCTCCGCTGGGAGCAGGCCAGGGGCGAATCTCCCAACGGTAGCGATCGATCCACGATAGGATCGCGTCACGGACGCCCCGCAAAGACTGCTCTATCCGCACGCTTTCACGATTCACCTCGTCCCATCTTCCCCCGAGCTTTCGCGTCCTACCACCAACCCAGACTAACCTTCTTTATCGCAAACGCCTCGCTTACTCGCGCGTCGTCCCGATAATCGTGTGCTCGCGGCAGCCGCCGTCCCCGTTTCTTCCCCCAGGAGGATCTTCGTAATTGCCCTTTTGCGAGACATTTCTTCCCTCCGACCAAGGATGACGAACGACTCCTCCAAAAACCCCACCCCACGCGTATTCCCCGCAAGTGTATGACGCAACAAACGGACAATGCCGCCTTTTCTCGTACACGTTGTCCCGCCGCTCTACCGAGAATCCCACGGGGGAGTAGACAATGCGGTGACTCCATTGATTTCTCTTTCGCAACCGATGGAAAAAAGGAAGAGAGAGAGAGAGAGAGAGAGAAAGAAAGAAAAGCCTACGAGCTGCAGGATTGCTCAATATTCTCATTACGTCTAGACCGGAAATTACCAAGAGGGATTCGACGAGGATACACACACGTACGTACAACGAAACAATCCTGTGCGAGCTATCGGACACACGCACGGGCGCACACAGCTTTCCTCCGAGGCACTCCCACGCGCTTTTACACCGACACACGTGTCGCAGCTTTCGAGCCTCGTCGAACTGGCTCGGTCCACTCTAAAAGCGTAAGCCCTAGTCACGTGGGAAGAATCCTTATCCGTTTTCCTTTCCTTCTCGCGAGTTCTCCCCTCACCTCGTCGACTATCCGAATTTTCCTACCTATTCACTCTTTCCGATCAAACTCACCATTTTTCTTCTCGTCTTGCCCCCGCCGAATCCCGAGACGAGGAAAGTCCGAAGGTGCCGCCGCCGCCGCCGCCTCGCTCGATTACTCACCCGAAGCA
The DNA here is from genome assembly GCA_963932345.1 of Ophion ventricosus. NCBI lineage: Eukaryota > Metazoa > Arthropoda > Insecta > Hymenoptera > Ichneumonidae > Ophion > Ophion ventricosus. The sequence goes on along the minus strand of OZ010714.1, from coordinate 35,158,134 downwards.
CTTTAGTAACGAAACTGTACCCGTACGAATACACTTATCGAGTCTATTGTGCGCACGGATGAAGCACGTGGGCGGACAAGTTACGGATATACGAGAGAGAGAGAGAGAGGCAGAGCGGGGGGAAGAGCAAGGCGATTTGCATCAACCGCCGCTAACGTATATAGGACAGGTTGCGGAGAGACCGAACGAGCACGCCCGAGTCATCCGCCGCGAAACGAGAAAAAAACATCTCTCATCCCGAGCGATAGATTAATTCCCAACTGTACGTTGGATAGATTCCATGTATACACACGATGAATATACAACGATCCGTAGAGTGGCGCGTATGCGCCAACTTCCTCGTGTGTCTCGAACGCCGAATGAAAAAGTGGAAAATTATTCATTCGAGGTGTATACGCGAAGGAGCGTCTCGTTGTTTCAGCTTCACGGAAGAAGCGTCCTCCGCCGGAGTCTCGTTTGGCAATCGAGATACATCGTTTGGCCGATCGTGCACCAGATCGGGTGCGCGAACGGTCCTTCATCCGGCAGGAGGCGCGCCTTCGATCAAAAACTCGACTCGTCAAAATTCATGATTTTACGCCAGTTGTTTTCTCGTCCGCGCGCACGCTCTCGATAACTTGTTGCACCGTATAAAACATTGCTCGCGCAGTGGGGAGCGAGCCTCGTTCTCGGAGCTTTTATCCGAAAACAAAATCTTGTCGAGTACAACGAAGCGAGGTGGATTCGACGAGATTGGAGAGAAAGAGGCAGATCCGATGGGAGATATTTTCTGGTTCACGATTAATTCCACTGACAAACTCATTCATCCGCGATCGCTTCTACACTCCCGTTATACACATAAATAAGCCCAATTTGACGCTATATTATTTCTTTCCAAAGGAGAGAAAAAAAATCTACGAAACGTCGCACTAAAACGGAGGAGAGAAAAAAAAACGGAAGAAACCCGTTTCGGTCGTACGACCCGCTGCGCAAACTATTTACATATTCATGCGCGCGGTACGTACCGCTCCACGCGTTGCTCGAGCGAGCTTGACAAAAAGAATTTCAAAAAAGAGATAAAAATTTGCTTTTCTTTTTCGACGAATAATTCCGGTCAACGTTACACGGATCGGCTCGTCGCTCTCTTCTCTCTCTCTCTCTCTCTCTCTCGCTCTCTCTCTGCCTCTTGGCCGTGAGAAAATTCCCCCTACAATAACTCGTGCGCAGTGATAAATATTTCCCAGCTCTTGACCGATTAAAGAGGTGCACCGAGGAAAGGCGCAAGAGCATCGCGACCTTGCCACTGGTCCGCGTCGTGTATCGAAAATATCGCGCACCCGCGGTGTAACGATGAGAAGGGCGTTGAATAATTGGCGGTACGCGCGGCGTACGCGAATAAAGAGCGGAACCTTAACCTCTTTTCCGCAAGCTTTCCGAGATACGCGAAACGTTTGCGTCGCTAGGGAAATCGAATGTTAACAATCCATTATCATATAGATGCATTATTTCGTACTATTGTGCGCGCACTCGTCGATCCTTTGTAAGATACGCGTGTGGAAAAAAAGAGAGAGAAAAAATAATTAGCACGAATCGCGGAGAGGAACCGAGGTAGGATCCCAGGGATGAGGGTAATTTCCAATTTGTCGCGGTGCCGTGGTCACGGCGATGAGAGACCCGGAAGAGCCCCCCGACCCCCCCCCCCCAACGATATAGGTACCGTGGCCCTCGCGCCGAGACTCGACATACTTGCTCTTTTTCGAGGTAAGGGCATTCGCGCGTCGCTCACCGCCTCGGGAGTTTTGCCGTCGACTCGCGTTGCTGGCTCAGCGCACCCGGCGCGCTTTAATTCGTAATTGATTTTTCATCGGGTACAATTATATCGAACCGAGTAATAAGCCGAGATACGCGCGCGAAAGGCTCATTTTATTTTCTCCTCGAGCTGCTCTCTCTCTCTCTCTCTCTCTCTCTCTCTCTCTCTCTGTCTCGTATCACTCGTGGGGAAACCCGATGTAGCGCACGATCGAAGCGAGTTCCAGATAACGCACCGACGATCGCGATAGACCGCGCTAGCGAGGCTTTGCCCGGGTCACCTGCGCAAATTGGCTTCTTACAGTGCATCGCGGCGATCCGCACGCCTCGATATGCCTTACCTCTCCGACACGAATATATATAAATATATACGTCAAGGAAGGAAGAAAAAATCCGTCAATTCGCGCGCACACACACACACACACACAGTGTATTTGCAACGCAAGTACATTACAGGCGAGTATACGAGGTAGCTTGGCGACTATCCATATGCATACGGCAAAAGAAATTGTCACACACGCGTACACCTATGTATACAATGTCCCGCGTAACTATACACGTACGTGTAATATCGTTGTAAGACGAGTAGGTTGTACGCGAGTATACGAGATAGCTCGGCAGCTGTATCTGTAGTCGTGTAAATTTCCGTAACACGGCGATTCGAATTGCCTCGCTTTCTTCCGCTCCTCGCGGCGGGCGCGCGGATCAACGATCCGGTGCGCGCAACACGATCTTCTCCTTGGCTCGGTAGCGAAGATACCCTCCTTCGGCGAACGTACGCGAGCTATCCGATACTTTGCGCGTCGCGGCAAATTTTGGGCAAACTGTGTCGAATTTTTTGCCGTTGGTACAATTTTTTTCTTTCCCACCTTTGGTTAATTCGCAAACGCCCGCGGGAAAATTCGATATTCCGTCCAAGAAAATGTACATTCTCGATGTACAGCGAAATTGATCGCTGTAAATTGAGAAATATTTTCATACGGCGCTTTAAACGGTAGCGATAGATAATCCTCGCTAACAACGCGCCTTTTAAACGTGGCGCGCTCACTGCTCGCGCAAGCGTATCCTTGCACAATAATAATAGTAACAAGGTCGAACGGTAGGAAGGTCCGCGTGACTATGAGTATCGCGCGTAACAATAGACATTTTCGGATATCTCTCGAGGCATATGCCGGATAATCATTGGCAAGATTTCATTGTCGGTAGTATTTTCGAAGGGTCTTGTTGCGGGGGATTATCCGATCGCGCGACGCGACTCCGGCGTACCAAAAATAGCTCGAGCCAATTAACGTACGAGCAGGTGCCCCCTATATTCGTGTCGCGTTGCTCCGAACGACTCTCGCGGGGGGGTATAAGGATCGTGTCGCGTTGTTGCTCGCGGCCAACGAGGCCCCTTCTCGCGACTATTGCATTTAAATAAATTTGAATAAAATGCCACGAGCCACGCTATTCCTACACGTATGGGGAACAATGCTCGATCAATCGTAATTGTTAATAATCGTAATAGCGAGCGAGTCCGGGGGCACGATTCTTCGTCAATTCTATTTATTCAACGGAACGAACCGTACTCCGACAATTATTGCCCCCCCTCGTATATATTTCGATAAATCAATTCAATAGGATTTTCCTCCATCTCCCGACCCGAGAGGAGAGCATCCTCCTCTTCGTCGCCGCCGCCGCCGCCGCCGCCGCCGCCACGTATACCCACCCCCGTTACGTCGAGTTCCGAGTACATTATTTCGTCGCCCTCAATCTCATCTCGCGCTCCCTCTCATCCCTACCTGCGTCCTTCTTTCCTCCCGCAACTCGCTTTCTTCCAGAGTTCCACCGCCTCCGCGTACCCACAGCACAGCCGTACTTTCGCTCGACGTTCCTACTCTCGGAGCGCGGCTTTGCTCTTTTTCCTCTGTCTACAGGCGCAATGAGAATCGCTGAGGGACTCGGTGGAGCCGACTGCTTTGCATGAAATTACAACTCTGCGCGCCTTCTCCGCGCTCTCTCTCTCTCTCTCTCTCGCACCCTTTGCACGACTCAACGAGCTTGGAAAATATCGTGTCACCGTGCGTGCGTTCAATCCCGCCGCCACAAACTCTCCCGACCCGCACGAATTTGTCTTCTCATCCCATCTTGTAGAAGTGAGGTGACATTTTTCCATCATTTTCTAATTCATTTAAAAAAAATAAGCTCGAGCACGATTTATATTCTCGATAGAGCTTGATCGAGTGGTCGATGAATTCGGCTTCGGCCAAATTCTCGAACGAACGAAATCGCCCGAGACTCACTCAGCAAAATAGTGTTAAAATTTTATAGGCAATGCCTTTTGTTTAAACAAATACATTCGGTATTCATTCTCTCTGTGGAGGTTTACCTCTGTGGAGTGCTAACATTTGACAACTAACGCCTATTGTTTAAATAAATATGTTTAACATTTTTTTCGTTCGGCCGGGATATACCTAAACAAACAAACTTTTGTAATACCTCCAAGAATAAAAACGAATTTTTCAACGTGCTTTTATCCAGTTAGCAGAGAGAGAGAGAGAGAGAGAGTTGGTATCTTATCCTGCCACCTTTCCGCTCGTTGCTCGAGCGGTGTCGACAAATATATTAAATATCGAGTTGGCGTTTAACGAAGCTCGCGCGCGGCCAACACTTTGAAAAGATTTTTTATTTTTTTTCCTTCCCGTACGATCTCAAATATATCCGTAAGGCTGCATTCGGAAATTATTGGCCAAACGTAATTAACGATGAGAAAATTACAACGAGGAGAGAAATGTAGGCCTCCGTTGGGATTTATTTCCGACGGATGCAACGAGTCTTCTCGAAACTTTTATTCTTGGCCGTTTTATTCGCGGCCTCCCTCTCAACTTTATATCGCGCAAGCGCGGCATAGGAATAAAGTGGGTACAAGAGGGCGCTTGGTCGCGATAGTAACCGCGAAAGATATTTACAGCGCGACGAGTTTAATATGGAGACGTATGCCGAGCGTAAACCAGTGGGGAGTCCTCGACGCTCTCGCGGACTCGATGGCGCGCGAGAGGTATCATTTTGTACTGGACGAAAAGCGCGAGAGATATCTTGCCGACGTCGTTGTAAATATCAGCCGACTATACGAGCTCGTAAAGAAAGCTCCCATCCAGCGTAACCGCGCGACGAGATAGATGCCCCGGTGGTGCGCATCGCGCTCGATATCCTCTTCATTCGAGAACGTACGCCTTATCCCGCGCCCTACCGTCCTTCGTTCCGCCCGCGCCGACCTTCGATTCTACTCGATCAACCCTACGCGATATTCCCGACCGAGTGTCGGAAAGCATCTACGTCGAACGAAAAAAAAAAAAGTTTCGCGAGCGGAAAGAGAGCAAACAAGATTTCGCAACGTTGATACGCAGGAGTTGATGGAACGTTGATAAAGCGAGGCAAGCCGCGTAGCCGAGATCACCGTAATCCGGATAAATACCCAAACGCGTTTGTTCTCGGCTCGTTATACCGAACTCGACAATTTACAAACTCGCACATTGCGCGCAAAAGGCTTTAAAGAGTGCGTGTATGGAAAGTCGAGGGAAAAATTGAAGCGCGAGACGAAGGAGAAGCAGGCCGAGGCGTAACAAACTCCCTTGACTCCGTCAAATTTACTCGTATATTTATCGAATCATCATCTTGGAGTGTTTATTGGCAATCTCGAGCGCGATTTGTCGTTATTTTAAATATATCCGGATTGTTCGACCGGTTATTCCTCGGGCGTGCGGTGGACGCGTGCGGAGCGATCCCACTTGCTTTCAAAGTCAATTGAAAACTAGTCTCGCGGCTCGTCTTGGATTTATCGCGTGCCGCGTCGTATATCTCGACGAAGAGAGGACGACGAGTTCCGGGTCCCCCGATATCGATCCGACGCCCAAGGACACGCGTTTTTATAATCCTTTTGGTAGGCGAACGATGGCAAAGTTGAAGGTCGACCGCGCGCGCGCGCGCGATACACGGCTCTCGCGGGTTGGGGAGGGAAAAATAAACTCGTAGGATATTCGCCGTTTGATCGCCTCGGCTCTTATCTCTCGGCACTCGACGCGGCGAACCGACGATACGCAGATGCAACCGCGGTCGTGTCGAGCGATTTACTCTCAATTGAGCCGCAATCGAGTGTGCCATGCCGCCTCGCGCGTCATCGCTCGTCCAATTTGTCGCACTTGGCTCGGACGTGTGAATACATATTTGTCCCGTACTTACGCACGCGCATCTTTCGTCTCGCGCGTGGACTCGTCGAACGCCGCCACGAAGTCTCGCACCCAACGAGAGAGACCGTACGCCTTCCCCCCGTTGGCTGGCGGGCCAGCGGAAGGAAGCGCTTCGGGTGCTCGGTTCGCGACCTACGCGATAATACCCCCTCACCGCATCACCCTTGCCAATCCAACGTATTACAATTCGCGAAAGCTCTTAATCAATCGACGTTGTTTATCGGCACGTGTCCGCAGCGATAATTAACTCGGCGAAATAATTGCACCCTCGTTAGAGGGCAAACTTACGTTGGATTATTATCGCGTTAAAAATGCCCCTCCGATCGCAGCTCGAAAATCGAGGCCAGCAAAGCCGCGAGTCGTACGCGTTCGAGATAGAGGCGGCTATCGTTGCGCACAGTCTCGGGAATAAACACCAATTCAAAGTACCGTAGAGTTCTCACAGAGAACTCTTGTCTGTCGCGCGGCAGCACCGAGCGTGCGCTCTTGTTCGCCCGTATACTCGTATATACGCACGGATAGAAAAAACGTACGTCCTACTGTGCGAGAGAGAGAGAGAGGGAGCGCGAGCGATACCGATCTAATAACCCATACGCAGTGTGACAGTTGAACGCGGCGGTGGCGGCAAACTCGACTTCCGCGAGTGTCCGCCGCTCTTTTGCTCATTCTACGTGGCGGCGCATCGCGAGAGCCTCTACCAGTTTTCATTGATGTACCGCGGTAAAAAGCCCCCTAGAGCATACGGCGCGCTGCGCTCTCTCCGCGCTCAATAAACTACCGCGTATACACTCGATTACTTTGCCGAGCTACCAAACGCCTGATGTAATATTAAATATTACGACTCACCGATAAGCCGAATCGTCTCGCGCCTTTCTTTTGTTTTCTTTTATTTTCTTCTTTCTACCACGGAGCGTTCTGGAATTCGATTATCGCGATCGAGAAGCCACGTGTCCGTACTTTCTTGTCCTTTCCGATGGAATTTATCTACAATTTCCAACATCGCCGTACCACACCTGCGCGAGACAGCGCACACTTCCGAGATGCCACCGAGAGAAATAATTCGAGCGCTGCGTACGTGCCAAAGCCGAGAGGCGCGCGCGCGCGCGCGCGGTACAGTCCAGTCAAGGCTGAGGATCTCTTTCTCCCTCTATCCTACGAGGCGCTTCGAGACTCTCCGAGTCTTCTTAATTATGGCATTTTACGATCGTACGAGCTTTCAACCTTCTATCGGTGGATTACGAAAGTTATTTACGAGCGAATAAAATGAACCGGCGTATACCCGGAGCGGGGGGATAATATATAAAAATACGATTCTCCGATTTCAGTTTTTCATGGCTCCGTGAGTCTCTTCGTACTTGTATAGCGCCTTTTTACATACCATATACCGCACGATCTACGCGCGACCGTTCGGACGAGAGTGTCCGTAATCTTCGATAAATCGGTTATTTAGGCAAAACGTGTTTCTTTTCTTTTCTTTTTTTCTTTTTTATACCTGCGTCATCGGCGTATCGTTCGACGCGAGGATGTTTGAGGAAACGCGTTTCATCTCGGATCGAGTAGATATCTATTTGGAATAAAATATATTCCTCGTCGAGAGCGCTCGTTATTGTATATTCATCTTCCCACACGCGGCGTATACGCGATCACGTTCGCCGTCCGCGAGAACGCGACGCGGATACACCGGGCGATCCCGAAAGATCGATCCGAGAAATTCTCGCGCGAGGTACACCGTTCCTCGGCCACGCGCGACCATTTCATCCTTTTTTCTCTCGGGATTTCTCCCGCTCCCGCGACTCGTCGCGCACCGATCTTTTTTCACGAGATCGCACCTAATCTTGTCGAATAATCGTGAGAGGTGGGAGAGAGAGAGAGAAGACGAGCCCGATCGCTAACAGAGCGGACCTTTTGAAATAGCACGTAGACGATGGTCCGCGAGGCCGGTTACGCGAGTAGGCTGACCGTTTGTAACTGTACAGACGGTGCGTACGACGCGCGTCGTGCGGTGTTGGCTCGGGCCCGTTCGGGTGGCTATACTTTCCTTCTCGTATCGCGTTCGTTACCTACTCGCGTATATTTCCTACAAACATTCGAGAGTAACAACCCGAGCCGAAGGTGCAACGCGATCGTATGGATTTTCGTGGCTATATTTTCGATGCCTTCGGCAAGAGGAAGGAGCGACATCGATGCGGGTGTTCCAGCATCTTGTCCCCTCCGCTCCGCTCGCGAATCGATCGTGAGCGCCGTTGGGTCACGAGCTCGTCGCTGCGGTAGCGAGCAACCGCGGCGATCCTTGCTCCGTCGATGTACAACCGCGTTATCGTATCCTTCCGGTACCGCGCGTACCCCTCGAGTCATCCCCTCGCCCCTTTACATCCTCGTCACTCTTATACGGTACGGATAATCGAGGAAGGAAGCGAAAAGTCTAGGACGAGGAAAGCTCGTCGGAAACGTTCGAAATTAACCCAACGAGATCTATCGTCGGTGCTCTCGCGTTTCGACTCGTTGCGATCGAATCTAGGAAAATTGTCAGATTCTCGCGAGACTATCATCGCTCTTGACTATTTTCAGGCTGGCGCGCGATGACTTTTTCGGCCGCGGAGCAGCCTCTTCGGGCCAAGATGCGCCGGGAGAGACAAGGAAACGGTATCGCTCTCGACTCCGCGGAGGAAGATAATCAGGGAAAGATGTACGTTTCTCGGCGTACGACGACGTCTCGCAGTCGCTTCAGCCAAACACGCGGCTTTTCAGATGCCCGCGCGCGCTCGTTAACTCGGTTCTCACTTTTCGATCCATACGATAGCGGCACGGGCTCCTTCCTCGTTCAACCGGACCGTGAGACCCCTCGTTCGCCCGATGGATCGCGCTCTTTCCACGATTCCTTCTTGCCCACGATTAATTCGCCCGATCCTCCTCCGTCTTGGAAACAAAAGCCTCAAAATAAGAATACGCTTTCATCGTTGTTCGTCGCATCCTCGATATTTCTATCGAGAATACTCTTGGTTCGAGTAAAAGACTCGAATCGCGTTACGTCTCTCTCTCTCTCTCTCTCTCTCTCTGTCTTTTCTCGCTCGGCGCGGAAGCTGCGATTCGGATCGTACCCACCACACCGTGATAAGTATACCACAAGGCGCGCAGCGAGGATCGAGCCGCGCGGCCCGGCCGGTTCCCGCCGTGAGTATGCACGGCTTTCCGTCCTTTACCCACCATACGCTCCGTATAATTTGGCTCACCGAAACGTGACCCCGAAACGATTCGTCGGGTCAACGCAGCATCCGTGGTAATTTACCACGCGCGAATCTTGTTTGCACCGTACCGCTCGACTCTATTTTATTTCGCGTATCGATACATTTATCTTCGCGCTCCTTGTTTTTTCGTAAATTTTGATAACGCGAGCGGGGGCTACTTCGCCGCCGCCGCCGCCGCCGCCGCCGGCACCGTAACAATGTCCGACTTGACGCTCGTCTTCCTCGCCTGGCGTCTCTTTACGCGGGAGGCGAGCGCCGGGGTCAACAGATCCGGATCAGGATTCTTTCCGAAAGAGCTGAGAAAGATACTCGCGACGTATCCGAGGATCATCGTCGTGACCGTTCCGAGAGGAGTGTACCACATGTAAGATATCCGATAGAGGTAAAAGTAGTCGAGATCCCGGGCAGCCCTGAAACGTGTGAAAATTCGAGTGAAGGAAAGAAAGAAAAGGGGGTGCGCGCGTAGAAGAAGGATCGTACTTGAGGGCGAGCAAGCGCTCGTCGTAGAGAGAGGTGTCGAGGCTGCTCGAGTTGGGGCAAGCGTCGATGGAAACCGGAAGATCGATGACCGGTGGTTTCGGCGAGCCGAAAACGACCCACAGCGAGAGGGCGAGACTGAGAAGAATTCCGACAACGGCTCCGATCTCGTTGGCGGCCTCGACGAAAATTCCGAGACTGAAGAGGCCCAGGATCGGGCCACCCATAGCGCCGTTTATCGCGAGGGCGAGCTGCATTATGCTGCCGAGCTGGGAAGCGAGATACGATACCGCGAGAATCAAGAGTCCGTTTAAGAGAGCAAAGATCTTGCCGAGCAACGAGGCCCTCGCGTCCGAGAGCTCTCGACCGAATTTCCCGCAAAGGGGTTTCGCGTAATCGGCAATCGCGACCGCGGCCAACGAATTTATCATTGCCGAGACCGTGCTGAGGGAGGCGCTGAAGACCCCCGCTACGAACAAACCCGAGAGACCCGGTATCTCGGACATTCGAATTTTTGCAAAGTACGGCATTATCTGATCAAAGGTGTAGATGCGACCGGAGGCTACCGGGTCGCAGCCGTCGAACCAGGCGTACAGAGCTAGTCCGGCCAACGAGGTCACCACGGACATGCACACCGTCAACGGTACGTTCAGGAAGAGCGCCAGTTGAGACGCGCCTAGCGTTCTGCGAAAGGTATCCCAAACAAAGCCAAACAAACAAACAAGCCCTCACCCTCGTATTCGATATTTTCGTTCGGCGCGAGACAACTCACTTGGCAGCGAGAAGACGCTGGATCGCCACTTGATTCACCGCAAAATTCGAGAGAAAGAAAAACGCCCCGCCGATCGTCAAGCCCCAAAAGTTGTGCCTGAGCGTAGGGTCCGGATCGAAGCTGTTGCAGAGAAAGGGTCTTATTGTATCGAGAGAGAGAGAGAGAGAGAGTCTCGCGCGTAACGAACACGCGACGAATACGTACTCCCAAAAATCGAGGCGTCCACCCTCGGCGGCTTTCTCCCAGATTGCCGAAAATCCACCTTCCGTGTCGTACCAGGCGAGCCCGAGGATGCAAAAGAGAGAGCCGAACATGAGGAAAGCTTGAAAGACGTCGGTCGCTAGGACGGCCTTCATACCACCGATGCTCGAGTAGAAGGTGCAGATGAGACCTATGACGAGGACGCTCGTCATGCTGGACATTCCGGTGGTTGCTTCGAGCGCGAGCGCGGGAGCGTAAAGTATCACTCCCGTGTAGAGGATCGTTTGAACGAAATTCGTCACGCTCGCTACCAGTCGCGCGCTCTTGCCGAATCGCCTCTCGAGATACTGCCAAGTTTGTTGGAGCGACCAATTGAAAAAAAAACGCCCTTTACATCGACAAGTAGGAATGGCGGGGGGGGGAGGGGGGGGGTGGGCGGTGACGGCCCGGCGCGTACCTCGTAAATACTCATCGTCCGCAATCGGAAAAAAACCGGAAGATATAGGAAGGCCGCGATCGGAGTACCCAGACCGAAGCCTATATTCACCACGGCGAACTGAGCCCCGTAGATGTAAATCTCACCGCTGATCCCGAGCATCGCGATCGCCGACATAAAGGCGACCATCAGGGCGATCGCGAGCAGTGGCACGCTCATCGAACGATCCGCCGAAAAGTATTCCTTCGCGCGTACATTCGGAACGACGCAACGCAACGTTATCGTCTCGCGGCCTTCGATAGTCTGCTTCTTCGATACTCGTTTACGAATCACCTACCTCTGCCGTTTTTTGTCGCCCCCCGCTGAATCGATAGTAAACGCCTATCAACGCGGAAACGAGGAGGAGTCCACCGAGGACCGCGTAATCGGGCCATCGCAACGATCCCGTATCCTCGTCGTGGCCCTGCTTCGGGGGGTCAACGGGTGTCCGAGTGAAAATTCGTCGCGCCCGCGGTAAAACGGAGATGAGACGGGGATCGCTCTTCGAAATCACCAAACTTACGTCCATGTGGCAATCCCTCGAACGCGTATATCGATTACAATGTTCCCCAGAGCCGCGACGATAACCCGCTCGACTCGAGACACCGCTCAGGAATGTCCGCTTCGCGTCCCTCGTAACCTAGCGTGCGCTCCCTCCGCCTTACGTAATAAATCTCATTCCTTTTGTCTCTTCGCATTTGCCATTCGTCACTTTGCTTCTCGTATCGGTCGCGCGAGTCACGTCGACGTGACTCGACCGCGGGAGGCGTGCTCTTTTCTCTTTGTCGCAAAAGCCTGGGAGCATTTTGTCCTTTCGGAAAAATTCGAATCGGACGGACTCTTTGAACGCGCTTCAACGAATCTCGCGCGTTCCCCATTCGCGAGTGACGCAATTTTAACGCGGGATAGCTGAGATAAGGATTTTCTTAGACTCGGAGAGTCCTGCACGATAAATCTCGATCAATCATTGAGAAATGGGCGGATAACGCGAGAGCGGATATTCCTCCGCAGAGCCATCGGCGGGCTCGCGTTTCGTCGTCGAGCGCGCGTACGTTTCGTCGATTACGCCCATCGCGGAGAGCCCTCCGCGCGGATGGAGAAAACACGCGCGCGCGCGCGCGCGCGCGGTCTCGGGGAATCGCGCGAGATTTCGTGTAGAAAGGATATATGGTGGGAATATGCACGAAAAGCGCGACTGATGCCGGGAATCGGGACCAAACTCCCGCGCGCCAGATGGAAATCAGACGCGACGTCGCAACCAACCTAGCCCGCCGTCATCCTTCGACCTTTCCGTATGCCCTTGCTCGTTCGCGCTCCGAAAACAATCCCACCTTTCACTTCCATTCTTCAAACTTTCGTGTTTTTCGTGTGTTATTGTTTTAAGAAAAAGGCGCAGGCGTGTGCGAGAGACAGGTGCATGCGTCGAGCGAGAATAATAGCTGATGCAACGAGGATGAGAGGGCGGGGCACGCGGTAGAAGGGCGCACTCGCGCCTGCTCTCGATCCTTTAGTACGAATACGCGACTCTGTATCCCCAGTTGCGAATACGACTCCATAAATTCGAAAGATAGAGAGTCGAAGATGTGATCCAGTCGCGGGCCGCATCTTTCGCCTCGACGTCGAGACGCGGCCCGCACTCGCGGCCTCCTCGTACACGCGACGCAATAATATAGATACGAGTGCGCGTTACCTCTTATCCTCTCGTTCCATCTATTACGCTATACGGATAGTTGCTCGACTAGCGTAGCAAAATAATCCTTTCCTTTTTAATAGGAATCCACAACTCGAGGATACACCTACCTACGATAAACGTGTAGTTTTTTCTCTCTCTCTCTCTCTCTCTCTCTCTCTCTCTCTCTCTCTCTCTCTCTCTCTCTCTCCGTATCCACCGGCCCACCGCTATCTTTCGCTTCGCAGATAACTAAAACGCTTTTGACACTTACCCCCTCTTACCGACGCGCATAAACCGTTGAGATACGCGTGACCCACGCTCCTCCCTTCGCTCTTGCGCTCAGCTGCATCCGAGAGTCCTCCAGACCCCGCGACGATCCCAGACCTCTCTCGATTCGAAAAACTTTGAGCTGCCGATGAAAAAAAAATTGCCTTAATATTTGTTAAGGGATATTTGAGCTTTTGATAAATTTTCGCTAGAAATTTTCGAGATAGAGGTTGCGGGGTGAGGCGCGGGGGCAGCTCGTTGACGTTCGAGCGCGTGCCGAAAGATCGAGAGGACGAGCAGACGCGATCCAACGAGTGTCGAAGGAGCTAGTGTACGGGTTCCGTCGCCGGTACGAGAACCGCGCGTGCTAATCGCAATTTATTGCTCGATAAAGAATCTCGGTGTAGATATATCGATCGGAGAAGTTGGCGCGCGTACGCCGCCGAGCAGCTCGGCTACGTACGTTTTAGTTATTTATTTATTTATCGCAACGAGTCGATTCACCCCGAACTGTCGTCGTTGTTTCATTATTTTTGAGATTTCGGCTCGCGTGATCTTGTCCGAGGAAAGAGAAGGCTGATTATTCTGGAAAAAGATTTAAAAGAAATAAAGAAAAAAAAAAAAGAATCATCATCGTTATACGGGTAGGTAGAGAGACCGCGCGAAACGCCAACTCGCGAGCCTTCCAAGAGGCACGTTCGATCGCGTCAGATCGAGGCCGACGTGACCGAGAAAAACTAGTAGCGGTCCCATAGATCTCCTTTGCACCGCGCGTTGCCGTCGTACATATGCAGCGCGGCGCAAAGCTCTCGCGAGATGCGCGCAACACGGAGGGCGCGAGAGCGCGGCTCTCGTGTATCAACGGTCCCTTTTTTATTTCCCCCCTCCCACCTCGGCTGCCTCGTATCGCTCGATCTCGCCGATTCGATACGAGCTACGCGGGGGGGCTTCGCTAATAAGCCCGAGTCGCGCTCTCAGTTGCAATCGCGCCGATTCACAGCGATCCCGCTCGCGGTGGTGGTACGTGTATCGCCAGCCGCCTTCGTACCCCAACCTCTTTGTATCGCGCGCACCGTGACCGTTGGATAATTGGACGCGAATTACCATCCTCGTCGCTGTTGCTCCTCTTCTTTGTCGCGAGAATGCACCGCGAGCGTGTTTCTCGCGGAACGTTGACGCACGCGCGCGCCGCCGCCGCCGCCGCCGCTACCTTTTATCGACGCGCGTTCCTATTGAATTTGCGTCGCTTCGCGTTTGGGCCGGAAAGTCGACGGAAGAGCCCGCGAAAAGTCCTTCGCGAGAGCCGGCGTACAAATCAACCGATGATCCGCCGGTCTTTCTGTCCCTGCTCGCGCGTATATACCCGTTAGTAGGGCACTCTGTAATATTATGCCACGGGCATGCAAATGGGCGACATTTTTCTTCTCAATACTCTTTTATACGCAAAAAGTTGGCTGTATTCGAAAAATCTACTCGACCGAATAATTCGACGATTAATCAACGTGTTTTTTTTTTTTCTCGTTTTTTTCTTCCGGAATTTGGGAGCGGCTCAGAGGTATACAAACACGTTTCTCCACAATTTATTCCGTTCGGCCTATAGAAAATCGTGTGCTACGGAAATTTCTAATACGCCGCTCTCGTTGCATCGAAAACAACATTCTTCCTGTCAACGCTCGTCGTACACATTTCGCCCGCAAGAGCGAATATTACACGGTACGACGAGTTGAATTTACGAATGCGGGGGGGGGGGGGGGCTGCGTTGTCAATATCGAGCGAAAGGCGCTAGCCTTGTAGACGCGCGGCACGAGTAAACGCACTCGTGGGTGGGCATCTGCCGGTACAATTGCGCGCACTCGAGATCCCGCGGGCTTTTCAATGGAAAATCTATACGCCTCTGTAAAGAGACTCGATGTATCTCCAAAAAGGAAGGGAAATATCATCTTGTCATCTATACGCGTGTACGCGCGGTGTCCGATCGCGAAGGGGGCACTACTCGCGAGAGTAAGTATCGCTCGGGCCCGCTGTCGCGCCCCCGTCTACGAGGGCTATTTTATCCGCGCCCACGGGTCCGCGTACTATACGCTATCGCGGTACACGAGCGAGGGGACTCGACTCCGTACGTACGCCGCGTATAGGTGCGGGACGCCGCGCGGGCTAATGATCTTCCCACTCGTCCTTTGGATTTGATGAACGCGGCGAGGAGACGCGCGATATCGCGCGGCCAGTGGACCAATCTAATATCCTTGCCGCGATAAGAGGAGGACACGCCGTCTACGTAGGATAGCCGTAGGTGAAGGCCCTTTTTTTTTCTCCTCCGACCTGCTTGTATCCTTGTTCCTGTGATTTATCGAGCAACGCGCGGGACGCGTCGCACTCGGAAGCGAGCCTTTCTCGATTCTTATCCCCGTCTGTAACGGGCCAATTAGAACACGCGGCGCGGCTAGGTTGGACCGCGATCGAATCGGTAACGAACGATTCGAGATACGCGCGGTAAAGAGCATTCTCGCTGGCCTATTCCGCGACCGCACACACGTTTCGAGACCTCACCTCTCGAGACCCACCGGCCAATGTTTGTTTTAGGCGCAAAGACGAATTGTAATAACTCAGACACGCGCTATCCCGGAGAGAGCCGTGCTTGCGTGCATCACACGAGAGGATCACGCCCGCGAAAAGGATGTTGGTGGAGAACGGGTTCGTCCAAATATCTCGAAGCGTTATCCCGGAAGGCGCGCTTAAAAAAAATGGCCAACGAAAAAATCGATAATTATTCGCAGCTCGATAAATAAAATGGCATTTGATGCGGACGATTTGAAAAATCGTACGGATTTGAAAAAGACTCGCAGCAAAGGAGGTGTCAAAGGATGAAGAGAGAGTGAAAAAAAAAAAACGCGTACAAAATGAGATCGAAACAACTCGATCCGCAGCGAGAAAGACGAAAGGCTCGAAAGATTTTTAACGTAGATCGGTCTTGTTCGCGCGATCGCGTGTAATTGTACTCGAATTGCTGAGATGTGCACCGCGCGCCTTTCCATATTAATCGCTCATTCGCAACTTTTCTTTATTTACGTAATACTCGAGCGTATATACGCGAGGGATAACTGATTGCGGCCAACTCTATTAGCATCTTATTTTCGAAGCTTCTCCTACGGCGCAACAACAGCGGATACAAAAGTCTCTCTCTCGTACAGTTCGAACTGGTACATAGAAAAGAGCGCGAATCTCGCGTCGATCGCGGTGGCGTTGCGCGGAGATGCGGAAGGATAAGTGACGAGAGAGAGGGAGTTGGAGGGAGAGAGAGAGAGAGAGAGAGAGGGAGAGAGGCTAAATAACTCTCACCGAGATACGATCCCGAGGGCAAATTCCTCACTAACGAGTAATTTCTGTTTAGCATTGAAATATAGTAGCAGCGATCCAATTGCAGCGATGAGCCGTAGTGAAAGACGGAGAAAGAGAAATGGCGCGAGTGCAACGAGGCGCTTACGTGGTAATTTAGTGCACGATTAACATTACACATTGTCCGCGTAATTAGTCACGATCTCGTATCTACCACAGCGAATGGATGAAAATATAAATATATATATATATATATAGAGAGAGAGAGAGAGAGAGAGAGACGCAGAGGCGAGTACGCTCGCCGATTCAAAGCGACACATTTTCATCGATGCGCGCGCTATATCGCTTTCTCCTCTTTCGCCGCATTCATATTTTCGATGTTGAAGAGGAAGACGCGGGGAAAGACGTTGGACGCGATGAGTCGGCTCTCGAAGGTCGCGGGCTTTTCATTCGCGACGACGGTACAATTCCGTGCTGCCGCGATACGCTCGCGTCTCGTGTGCACTTCCGCGATGCGCTTCGTCTCCCGCCTTCCCCGTGCCTCATCCCGGTAGGCTCCTTCGCTCGGACGGATTTATGCTACCGTACACGCGCCGGTGCCAGAGGCTCAACGCGTATCTCGTGCGCGAGTTTACATTAATGTATGAGGGCAATCGTATAAAACGTTGACGCGTACATACATCTCGCGATCCGCTGCTCCCCCCCCCCCCCTTCAACGAGACCTTTTTCTCGATCGCGGCCGCTAAAAAAATTGACTACACGCGCGTGCGCCGTAACGTCGTGCACGAAGCGTAGCTCGCTAATATATCCGGTGCGGAGAAGGAGAGATTCTCGCGAGGTTACAACCGATCTACCAACGTCGTCCCTCTCTTTCCCTCGCCCCGAACAAACTCATCCGTAGAAAAATTAGCCCGCGGATGCGGCGCGATATTTTGCCAACTTTCCAATCGGTCGATCGGGGGGAGCGACGCGCCTGGCAAACTTGGACGAAACAATCGATCCGTACGAGCCTCCTACTCGACTCGTCGGGCGCTCCGCGTATACACGAGATGACGCTGCTCTCGAGTTTATTATTAGAAATGACTGTACGATTCGTCCAAGGTGCGTACTCTACTTTTATTTCTTTCCTCCTGTCTCTCTCGAATGACTCGGCTCCTCGCGAGAATAATGATTCACCCGTAAGTGTGCGCGTCGGTATGTGTGCCGATGATGTTCCGGTTCGAGGATGCCGGAACGCGTCTCACCGCAAACGGGGGGCAAAATTATACATTCACGGGGGATTCTCGCCTCGCGGAGGCGATTCGATCGACGGACGCGTATTTGTCTCTTACCGTCCACCTCTCATCGTCCGATGAGAAACAATCGTATCGATACGCACCGGGGACGCGCGAGCCTCGATTGCTCTTTCATTTTCTTTTCTTTTATTCGACTAGCAAACGAGCGCAATTACATTCTAACAGCGGCAACTACTTATTCCGATACGAGTCGTTACAATGTTGCAAAGAGTCGCGCGAGACTTGCCGCAACAGTGATCGTTAAATAATTCAGCCGCACCGGCGGGACTCGGCTATCTCCCGCGATCATATATCATCTCGTACAAATTCATACTCCGCGTACGTACGCGTCGCGAGTCGAAAATTATTATTTTTCAACTCTTTCGCGGAGCTATCCGTAACGCGCGAGCGAATAAACGAAAGCGCCAATTTCGAGAAAAAGGAAGCGTATAGGAGGGAAACGGGGAGAGAGAGAGAGAGAGAGAGAGAGAGAGAGAGAGAGAGAGACGCTCCGCCGCTGCTGCTGCTCATCGTCACGATTCAAGGATATTATCGCGTCGCGCGGACTCGCGCGTGGGAGGGACGAC
Source organism: Ophion ventricosus (assembly GCA_963932345.1). NCBI lineage: Eukaryota > Metazoa > Arthropoda > Insecta > Hymenoptera > Ichneumonidae > Ophion > Ophion ventricosus. Next base: position 35,139,817 of record OZ010714.1, on the reverse strand, counting down.
ACGATTTCGGATAAAACTCTCGCCGTCTCTTCCTCCCACAACTCGAAAGTCTCGAGCCTCGTTTCCCTCTCTCTCTCTCTCTTTGCTGCCAAAATCTCCAGTTTGATTATTCTTTTTTTTTTTCGTTTTCGTGAAATACTAGTTGCAACGTCGACCGGACGCGAGGGAGATACCCTGTCGAGCAGGAGCGCGAGTATACGGCAGCCACGGTGATGCAGAATGCCGCGGATGAAAGTCGCGAGCTGACATTTCGCGTGTACCGCCGCGCGCTTCTGGTATATATTCTCTTTGCGAAAATAACGCACTGGCCGCGAGTGGATCCCGCCGCTCCGACGATCGAAAGTCAAATACGAAGCGAGAGAAAAATAAGCTGACGTGGCGAGGGGAGGGGGAAAGGCGAGCACGAGGATATGCAACGCGAGTGACCTTTCACAGGCCGAGCCGAACACGATCGAGAATAGAGGGATCCGCGTCGACTCGGCGGGCAAATATGTGCGTGAAATATCGCCGCTGCTGCGCTCTCCCGTCCCTTTCCAAAGGAACACCCGATCGCACCGACGCCGCGTCCACCTCTCGATATTCATCTCGAACCCTCTCGCCAATCTATGTATTTCATTTACTTTTTTTCTTCTCCGTCGTACAAGAGAGAAATTCATCCAAGGTCGCGCAGGGACGCGATAACCGCCGCGTATCGTGGGAAAAATACAACTTTTTCTCACGCGTACGAAAAAGCTCCGGTACATCGTGTCCTCTTTGTGCAAAAGTTGACGCGCCAATTTTCCTTTGAGAATAAATTATTATTTCCACACCGTCGGGAGGACATTTTTCTCGCTCGCGATAGGACGGGCGAGCGGAAACGATCCGAGACGAGAGCCATATCCGAAGGACCCCGCAGCCCGCGAGAGACGAGTACAAAAGAAGAGGAGTGCCTCTCGGCGGGCGAGAGAGAGAGAGAGAGAGAGAGAGAGAGAGAGAGAGAGAGAGAGAGAGAGAGAGAGAGAGAGAGAGCGCGTGGGTGGGAAAGAATCGCGGAGGACTCGAGGATCATCCGTCTCCGAGGAATCGCGCGGACCGCTTCCGGTGTGGCGAAGACGAGAGGACGATAAGAGCAGAGCCGCGAGCGTATAGTTCGCGGACTTGGAATTAGAGGCCTCCCGCGCGGTATTACGGCTCGAGACGCGAATCAACGAGAGAGGGAACGAAACGATCAAATTGAGAATACAAATGCGGTGAAAGCTCGAGAAAAAGCAACCGAGGGAAAAAAGAAATTCTAACCGTAATAACCGGTTGAACGTTTCGGGAAACGGACAAGGGGAGGGCAATATCTGAAACTAATATCGAACGAGCGAGCCGGCAATTACGCGCTCTCGACGACAACTTGCTCGCTTCCTTCGCCCGTCGACAACTTATTTTCAATGCCGCGTGTTATTAGTTATCTCGGCAGGCGGCTACCGGCCTACCTCAATTTCCTTCAACCGTACCTTTTGCGCGCCGCGATTAAATATTTCATTCGTTACGAATAATCGCAGACGCGTCTCTTACTTTTGATTCGGTAGTACGAGAGTCTGGCGGTTGCTCCTCCTGCTTACACTCTGGGTATATATATTTATTCCCTTTGTTTTTTCCTCCCTCTTGGCGAATCACATTCCGTCCGAGATTAAATTTCCGGCTGCTACGAGAAGTGGTATATATATATATATATATATATATATATATATATATATATATATAATTGCGAGTGATAACGGGGTATATCCGCACACGCGTTTGCGTCGGTCAATCTTTTTCATCCGTTCCTTCGCTATCCTCGTTTTTCATCGTCTCTCATCGTTCTTTTCCATTCTCCGTGGCGCGCGGCTCTCTTCCGCGGGCGCCTCCTCGAGAGTAGTCCCCACGGGTGCGCGCTCGCGGCTTCTTCGCGTCGGCGGCACCCAACACCCCGCCGAGGGCACGAACCGCGCAAATTACAGAGCGGCTAGCCGGCCCTGCGCGCGCGGTCCCTCCCTCGCGAACCTCATTCCCCAACTAGTCGCGCGGTGTCTCGCTCCCGCGTAGCGCGGAAGCACTTTCGTCCTCTCCTTTCTCAACTGAATTATTCGCCAAACGTCTCTCTCTCTCTCTCTCTCTCTCTCTCTCTCTCCCTGCGACGAGTCTCGGTTCAAGAGTCCCCCCCCGACCCGACTCGAGGGAGAGGGAGTCTGACTCATCGAGTTTCCGTTTGCGAGCGCGGCGAATAATCCGCGCGCGCGCGCGCGGTTACTCGAAACTAGGATCGCGCGCCCACGGTTCTCCCGGAAGAATCATGAGAAATGTAGCAAGAAACCGCGCGCGGCTACGTATATCGTAATTGTCGTGCATGACTCGTATACGAGTGCGAAAGATCACGTACGATTCGACGAGGTGCGCTCTCTCTCTCTCTCGAACACACGTATCGGGACTTAATCTCCGGCTTTGCGCCGCTTCTCAGTAGCGTATAATGAATAAAAGAGGGTGGGAAGCGGTGGGTAGGTAGCGCGAGGAATTCGCGTTGGAGACTGTTCGTGTGTGTGTGCAGTCTGCCCGGGGAATCAATGAACGCGAGAGAGGTGTTGGCGCGAAGACTGAAAGAAATTGCGAGATTGAGCGATAGATCCTCTCGTCGCCCCAGCACTATGTGAAATACAATTGTGTCGAATCGCTCGTGGCTCGTCTATGATCGCGTCGCGAGATTCTTCGGATCTATCTTTTCGTTGCTCTTTTCGCAGGCCGGCCGCGGCTTTGGCGAGCACCTTACTCGCTTTTAATCTCGCTATCGATGCGCGCCTTTGTCACGAACGGACTGAGAAATAATATCGAAGGACAGCTGGATGAGAGTCGACGCGATAATCAGGCGTTCTCGCGCTGAGCGACGGGTGCGCGTATCGCGTGCGCCGATCGCGTAACTCGCCGAGTCGAAAAACGATGCCCTTTGATCGTCAACGAGCGCATACCGCCGGATATTCTCTCGCGTGCTAAACTCGGTGAAAAATATCGAGCCGCGCGTCACGCGCGAGCCACGTTATTCTTCGGCAACTCTCCTCTTTGCTCAGCCATTCGTCGCGGCGCGCTTTCTTCGAAATTTTCGAAACAATCGATGATTTTTATTGGCCTTTGTTTGGATGTTTTCGCGGGGTTAACGCGTCGCAGTTCCAACTTGTGCCAAGCGAGTCGCAATTTTTTTCTACTCCCTGTGGACAATCGAACGTGTTTGGACATTTCTTTTCAAACATTTCTTTCTCGCGGTTGTTTGAAAAATTTGCGAATATATAGTTGGCGGGAGAGAGCGGCTTGTGGCCGAGTCCTTTGCCCAAGAGTCGGGAGAACGGAGGCTGCGTCAAAGGTGCTGCGAAGCCCCAAAAGAGGGCTTCGCACGAATCACCCGCCCGCCCTGCAACCATTGATAATCGATCGACAAAACTCTCTTTCTCCGACGACCGGTTACACCGCGAGATGTACCCGCGCATCCAACCAAGATTTATTTCTTCCGCGCCGAGTACTAATTGTGCGCGGTGAGTGGTCCAGCCCCGGGCGTCCCTACCCGCGAGGAGATGACAATCGTTCCACCGGTCCAACGCCGCCGCATTGGCAAAAGTACGATCGCAGTCGACGAATGTATCCGTCGATTCGCGATTGAAAGATCCGTGGACGAGATCGTTGCGCGTGCGATTATCGAGTTACGTCGCCGGCCCGCCCGCGCTCGTGTCTTTGCCCCTTGACACACGTTGTAAATACCTCTTACAAATCATTCGCATCCATCTCGAAAGCAGCGAGGCTTCTCTCGGGACGATCCTAGGAATCTCTACGAGCCCCCGTTGCGACCTTTCGCGCAAGGTTGTATACTATTTTTCGTTTTTTTTTCTTTTTTTTCTCTCTCGTCGTGCGCTCGTCGACGCGCGGGACTCGAACGGATGATGAACGACGCGTGCGCGCGGGCGGGTAGGTGCGACCGATCGGCACGGTAGATCCGATGGTATGAGAAACGATGCACGCCAGCCCCGCTCTATTATCATATTATACTCGTTTGTAAGATAGAAATTGAATCGGGCGGAGGTTCTCGCACCTCGGCCAGATACGAATCGTAAGAGCAAGGCTCCCCCCCCGCCGTGTCTCGGTGAATGACTAATCCCTGATTTCGCGGGACAACCGTGCAGAAAGTGTTACACATTGTCCCTTGTTAGAATGGAGCGAGCGAGACGCGTGGGCGGGCGGCGACGGCGATATCCGGGGGTCGCCACCGACGCGAGCTTTCGGGGCTGAGAGGCGCGCGAGTCTCGTTACGAGGCGAACGTCGCGCGCCTTCGCAACCAATTTCCATTTCACCTCATCTCCCCCCGCCCCTATGCTCCCACGTACATTTTTCTCGATGAATCTTTCTCGTCAGCGGCCGCGCGCGCACATATCTTGCGCTCTACACGAAACACCACTCTCGCGCGCGCGCGCGCCTTCTTTCCATCTTTTCGAACACGATATTGCGGACGGAACTCCTCGCTGGCATCCCGCGGTGCGAACAAAAAAAAATGCACACGGATGACGAACAAGACGCGCTCGCGCCTATGGACAAATAATACGCGCGACATCCGTTGACCGGCGACTCACGCGATCGTGGGAGGAGAACGGTCGACGCAACGAGATGAGAGCCTGCCGACTCCGATCATTGTCGCGCGCGCGCGCGCGCGCGGTTCGCCGTTATCTCGCATCGGGAGAAGCGGATAACAACGACACGAGAAGACACGCGCCCCGCGAATAAGACGGGGGCTGACGGGAGCGGGCCAAACAATCGCCTCGTGTCGTTCATTTCTAAAAACAAAACAAAAACACTCGAGTTTGAATCGATAGAAAAGTATTTGGCACTCGATTTTCAAAGTGGCGGTTGAATTTTCACCCGGCAAAGACGAGATGGAGCGTGCGGCGCGATATTCCTAGTCGGCTGATAATCGACTACCCGTAATACATTTGTTACGAGACTATCGACTCTCGTGACAAATATATTACGAATCAGCGAAAATTCTGGACGACCGGGAAGCTTGTGGACGAGCGAGCGCGTAACGTTCTCACGGAGAGAGAGAGAGAGAGCTAGCCAAATGGACACGCAAAGTCCATTTGGATGGCGTGCAACACCGCGAGCGCGCACGTATACACGTAAGTGCGATAAACGCACGTGTGCGTGTATACGTCCATCCTGCCCGCGCCCTGTCTCCGCCCACGCCGTGGAAACCCCTCGTCTCTCCCGTGCACGTGGGGCCGCGTGCACCAGCCTAGCAGCAGCGAGAGCACGCGGTGTACAAAGGCCGCCCGTGCGACTGCACTCACGTTCGCGATCGAGTTACACGTTTCTATACCGCACGTATGATCGTGCCTCGGATACAGGTCGGACTCGCGGGCTTTGCTGCAAACTTTTCATTTCTTTCGACGTTTTTTTTTTTTTTTTTTTTTTTAATAATTCCGCTCGGTCGCTGGACAGGTCGTCGCGCGGTCCATTCGCGCCTAGCTGCTCGCATCGCTCAATCGTGTCCGAGGTAATATATATTTGCCCGCGTTCGACGTATCTTCGATGGCTGTTTATCGGTGCAGACGTGTGGGGGGCACCAGAGACGGAGGTGGTGGCGGCGCTCCGGCGCGCCGCAGAAGCAGTTACACTGATTGCCGTGTTTTCAAACTCGAAACAACTCCTCCCGTCGTGCACTCTCGTTGCTGCCGCTGCTGCTTCTCCGTGGGAACTCGCGAGGCCGCAAAACGGCTATGGAGCATATATATGCGGCTTCGTAATGCCCGCGTACAGGTATATCGCGGGACGCGCGGCTCGTGTACGTGCGGTTTAGGCTCCGGAGCGGCTCCTCTCGGCCGCACCGGAAAAACGCTTAGCGAAACGATGAGAGCGCGAGGAATCGTTTCTATACGTTTACCGGTCTGGGCGACTGTGCGGCGACGACGGGAGGGGGGGGGGAGGTCGGCTCGAGAATGACCGTTACGGGTTGAGAGTCGCTGGCCTCCCCCGCCCCCCCCCCCCCCCCCCCTTGCCCCGTGTGTGTCTGCGACCCGTGACCCTTCGCCCACGCGAGAAGGCCCCTCGATGCACCGGCTGGGCGCACGGGTATACACCGATTTATTCTCTAGCGCCGCGAGGCCCGTTACACCGCGACTGGAAAAATCTCGAGCGTTGTACCCCCGGCGCTCTACATCCAATTGCAACCACTCGAACCCTCCGCGTACGTACGTCTCTCCGGGAGAGAGAAGATGCGAAATTTTATCGCCACGCGAGATCGAAGAGTCCGCGGAAGAGGCGCCTCCCCCCGCCTGAGTTACGAGCGAGCCCATAAATTGTCGGGGGGGGGGGGGGGGGTTACTCGGTAATTGGCCTCGATTCTTGCACCCGATCGACCCGCCGCTCGTTCCGATCTACGATGACGTCACGCCTTACCGCGGATTTACGCGGCAAAATTCGATCTCGCGGTCTCTCTCGCTTGCCGCCTCGGTGCGAGAGAGAGAGAGAGAGAGAGAGAGAGAGAGGACGATTCTCATCCTCGATCGGTTTACGTTCATCATAATTTCTTCTCCAACGAGTATCGCGAAATTTTCATTAATCACGATGATCGTCGTCGTCGTTGGAACGAAGGAAAAAGGGCGTCTTTTAACGTCCAATTGGACGCTTCTTGGAATTGGAATCAATCGTGCCGTTAAAAAGTAACACGCAACGAGAGACGCGTACCTATTATTTATTACGCTAGCGATAATGTACTTTCTCTCTTTGACCGCGTAGGAAGAAAAAGGTGCGAGAGAGACGTTGGCCCTCCGCTCGGATGAGAATGACACAGGCTCCAACGACGAGACGAGACTAATCGATGTAACTCTATAGATTCGGCGTTATTGATCTCGCGACGTATGGCATTTACGATTTTGCACGGCAATCGTACACGAACAAGAACGATCTCTGCGCAACCGACGACGACCGTGACACCCGCTCGTGCGTATTTTCGTAAAAAAAATACCCAGCCCGAGAGAGAGACCGAGAGGGGGGGGGGGGGGGGGGACGAGCGCGAGTCCGTTCCGCATGCAGCGCGGGTATGAGTTCGGATAATTGATAATTTCTATTCAACGCTTGCAACGCGACGAGTAGACTCGAGCGTGCGGTGTGAGGCAGGTCACGGCGGGCACACTCCAAATGCTAATTCCCGCGAGCACATCTCGACTCGAATCTCGTTCTATTCCGTTTAAACAACGGGGAAAAACATTTGAAAATAAGGGGGGGGGGGGGGGAGAGAGAGAGAGAGAGAGAGAGAGAAAGCGAAACGTCAACACGGATGTCTGTTGGTCAAAATGTCACGAATAGACCGGAAGCGAATGAAAAAAGCTGCGTCGACTCGAAAGATTCGGGGCAAGAGAGAGAAAGAAAGGATGAAAGCGATGACCCCTGAGTGGGGAAGGGTTATCCGCGAGAGCGGGCGATGCAGCGCATCTTGCGCGCAGCGGCACGATCTCGTCGTCGTTTCGCGGTTGCCAACGAGAACGCCTGTCGCTGTTGTACCTACCACGCGAGTCGGTCTCTCTACGTACCGTCGCAAATTCTTTTTATTCTCGAAGCGTGCGTACACGCCGGATAGTTTCTCCTACGCCGTTCTTACGGTCCTCGCAGTTGCCATTCTCGAGGGAGATTTTCGCGGATTGCACCGGCTCGCACGAAACAACGGTGGACGCGCGCGCGCGGCTATTCGGCGTTAAGCGAATACGTGAGAGTCGAACGGACGTTGCCTCTCTACGGTATGGGTGCGCGGGCGCTCTTCCCCCCGCGCCGACGATCGCGTTGCACTCGATTAAAAAAAATTAAAATAAAAACAAAAGAAAAAAAAAACGACAAATTTAGAAGGGCAGTTGGGAGGAAAAACGGTCACGTTTTCGAGAGAAGCGGCATAGCCCGAATTTATGCACGCGAAACACGCTGCACGGAATTTTATAATCGCGAGAAACCTTTGAACCCGAAACGATGCTCCCATACGCCGCACCGTTTTCTCGAAACTCTCGACGTTTTGCGCGAAATAACTGCAGCGGCGGCCACCGCTCGTCGGTAAATCTCGTTCGTGCTAAGAGCTCTCGCATCCCTTCTCGCGATCCTTCCCTCTACCGTTACACGTGTGTGTACGTTCACTGCCCGGTTCCGGGCCGCCGATATTTCCCTCGAAGCGCTGCCTTTTCTCGGGCCCGATGGCGCTTCCACGAACCGTATACGCACGCTCGCGCAAGCGAGAGAGAGAGAGAGAGAGAGAGAGAGAGAGAGAGGGCGAGAAGAAGCAGCGGCGCGCGCGGCGAGTCTGCGCGGGGCAGCAGCTTTTTCGCAGTCACGATAATCGGGAGCGCCCTCTCTCTCGACCCGCGAGAAACTTCTCGTCCGCGAGCGGAAGCGAGATGGCGCGCGTTAACCCTGTTGCCACTCGCAAACACTCCTCTGTACCCTCGTGCTAATAAATAGCTGGGAAAAATACTCCGGACAGGGCTCGGAGAATAATTCCCTCGTTCGCCGCGAGCAGCGGTCCGTTCGTCTCTCTTATCTCCTTCGTAATTAAGATATCGGCCGTAGGACGGTACGGATGGCCAAGGGGCGGGGGGGGGAGCGCGTCATTTTTCAGCTTGGCTCGAGGGGCGCGCGAAAATTTCGAGAAACGTTCGCGGGATAAGCCGTGGTACGCGGCGCCTCCTCCGCGAGCGTTATTAATTGTTTCATCGCCGGCGCGCCGGCACCTCCCCCGCGCGAGTACAACCGAGCAAATACCAGAGAGAGGCGTAACCGCGCCCGAGGTACGAGAGCTTCGAGAGGATGCCCGCGCGCACGAGAGACTCTTTATCTTCCACTTTGAGAAACGTTGTTCGTTTCCTCTGTCAGGTATGTATATATAAATATATATTCAACGCTGGCGCCCCTAATGTTTTTTCACGAACAACGACAAGCACCGTCGATTGGAATTTTCCCGTGGCAATCGCACATCCGCGAGGGTATAGGAAAAATTCCAGAGCGAGAGAGGCGCGCACGAGCGACGGAGCTGAAGGCGGTAAATCGAGAACGAGAGATCACCGATGGGAAATTTACGCCGAAACGGGAAGGGACGATGAGGACGAAGACGGGGGAGGCGATGGAGGGGACGCGCGACGGCGGCGGCGACGACGGTAGGGTGCCTGTGAAGAAATCGAGAGGTGCATCGTAATTCGTCAGAGCGACCGTTCGATTGAGATGCACCGCGAGCATTCGACACGTCGGTTGGGATAAAAGAAGCGCATCGCGAGGAACAATGAACCGCGCGATGTACTCTCGCGCGAGATACTACGAAAAGAAAAAAAAGCACATCCGGCCCGACATACGCTCTTCGAGGAAGCTCCCCTCCCCCGCCGCGCCAGCCTTTCGCGCCACATATCAATCGACTCCCTCGTTCGAGCCCTGCTCACGCGCGTTACGTTGCGCATCATCCGGGACCGCAAGGAGACTCGCGGCGGTGATTTTTCGATAAAGAGGAAAAAAATGCATCGGCGATATCTCATCGATCTCTCGTGTACGCGCGCATACCCGGATACGAGGGACTCGCGAGAGAGCCTTGAAACGAGCAAAGTAATCAACGCGTTCGAGAGCCGCGAGATGAAACTCGTTATTATCGCGTATACATCCGCGCGCGACGCCGACGATCCTTGTTAGCGCGTTACAATAATTCCTCATTCGTACACTTTTAACGCGAGCTTTTCTCTCTCTCTCTCTCTCTGTCTCTCTCGAAAAAGACGAGCAACGGCCTTGCGCGCGGGGAGCGCCATTTATCCTCTTCTCCGTTAATTACAGGCTAACAAGATCCATCTTTTGCGTCGCGGGTCTCTCTTTTCCTCGTTTCTTCTCTCGAGCGCGAGAAACGCTCGTCGAAGAAATCCGAGATTATTGAGAGATCGCGTTCGAAACGCGCCCGCGAAAGCTAAACAAATGGCGAGTATTACGTGCGCTCTCCGTGTTATCGCAAAGCCGATCCTCGCCGAGATAATCGTGAGAATACTCGAGCGTTCGTCAGCGCGAGCGCTACTCCAGATCGAGAAGAGAGCACGGAGAGTGCACGAGTGCTTCGCAACCCGGAAAGTACGTAATCTCTGCGCACACACACACAGAAAGCGTACACGCGAGAAAGATCACACAAGAGCGTGTGGTTATTTCGTGCAGGGGTTATACCCGAGCCTGCCGATGATACTCCATCCCCCCCCCACCCCTCTCTACCACCGCCGCTCACCTATACACGTATCGTAACTTGTAACCGCGCGCCCGCAGTATCGCTAACAAAGTGAGGATCGAATAATAACACGTTGCTATAGAGGGGGGGGCGTTTGGGTGCTTCTCGTCCCCGCCAACCACCCGCCACAGCCACCGTCGCCGCACGAGTGAATAATTTGACAATGCACGGCTCTCGCGTCGAATCCCTACGAGAGTCTCGTTTATCGAGAAACAACTGAGAATCGCGTCGCGGATAGCCCGCTGTGGCCTCTCTCCGCAAACTTGCTACGTCTATGCGCTGAAACAAAAGCGTACGTGGTACTTGCGGTGAATACGCGATCACGCGGATCAGTCGCGATCCGGCACGTCGACGTGCTTTTCTGCACGCGATCCTTCACGATCTCCCGACCCCACCGCCGCCGCCGCCGCCGCCGCCGTGCGCGCACCTTCCCTGGAACTCATTTTCTTCCAGTTTTCCTGCTCCTCTCGCGTACGTGTATGTCCGATCAAACGCGTTCACACGCTTCCGTCCTCCCCCTCGCGCCCCGTCTCCGAAACATCCTCTTCGTCGCACTCGGCCGATGTTTTTTTTTTTTTTTCATTCCTTCTTCTTCTTCTTCTTCTTCTTCTTCTTCTTCTTTTTCGAACAAACGGACAAAATATATACCGAGAGGTAATACAAAGATATTTTTCCGAAACGTCCGTGACGCAAGTTGGAAGCGAACGAAACGACATCCGGACGTCCAAGAAAGAGAGAGAGAGAGAGAGAGAGAGAGACTCGAACGTATCCAGAGCACGTTCCTCGCACACGAAGCAAAAGGGACACCTTTTCCCGGTTGTGTGTTTCATTCTTACATCGACGCGGATGACTCGAGCACGACGAGGCCGCAAGGGAGAAGGCGGCTGCGCCCGTCTCGTCTCGTTTCACCGCGCGCGTACGACGACGACAGCGGAGCGTTCCAATATTTCCGTTCCACCTCGCGATGAAAAATCTATGTATTTATTCGATCGAAAGTTTGACCGCAAGCGCAGCGGGGAGAGACGACCAGCCGATACATCCTCCGCGCGGGTGCAACAACCGCAAATCCGATAGAATCCTCCTCTATTCGCGCTCGCCCTCTTCCCCGATGCAACATCCTCCCGCGCGCGCGCGCGCGCGCGATTCCCAACGAATTACAGGCCGCGGCCAGTCCGGCACGCGATATCAGGATCCGCGCGCGCGCGCGGTTGCGACAACATCCTTCGTCGCTTCCACGTACTCGTATATTACAGACACACGCGAATCTTGCCTCATTCGACCTCGTTGTCTTTCTTCGTACCGCTCGCGTATCAATCGCATCTCGCGCATTCGTTGCAACGATGATATTTATCAATCGCGATAACCGCGGCCTCTCATCTACGCAGAGGCCTTTCCGCCGCCGATTCGAGAATACACTCGCGGCCGGCCCCCCTCCGATCATCGTACACTTTGAAAATTCGATTAAACGATCGCGAGTCTTTGTCAGCCGAGATTGCTCGGTACGATAAACTTTTCTCGACACGTGCCTCCCCCGCGAATGCTCGTATCTGTCTTTTTAACTCACGCGAGCCGAGCGATATCGTGCGCTGCGATATATATATATATATATATATGTATCCAACGGGGAGGCGTTACACATAGCCGGATACACGTGTGCCCCCCTCGCTTCCGGTCGCGTACACGAGAAGGTAGTTTCTCGAACGAGCTCATTGGGATGCGGACCGCGGCGGGCCCGTGAGTCCCGCCGCTGCCGCCGCCCCCCTCGTTCTCCGGAATATCAAAACTCAATCGCGTATATTCTTTCGAACCTCGTTGTTCCGAAAGCGTCTCGGCACATCATCATCCTCGCGTACGGACGGAGCGGGGGACGAATCGCGTCTCGCGATTCGTCGCCGAGCTCGAGAACGAATCGAAGCGGGGACCGCGCGTCTCGCTACGTTATTCCTATCCCGCGATAATCGAAGCGGCGGACGAACGAAAAAAAATAAATAAATAAAACACCGGGCCGAGCGAAGGGAAGAGGGCGTTTGGCGAGCGCACGCGCGTACGCGACTACCGCTCGTCGTACCACACGCGTTACGCACGATTGCGTTGTGTCGCGCACACGGATGTCATAATCTTGCGTAAGGCGAGAGACTAGACATTGGAATCGCGATACACGCACCAAGAGAGAGAGAGAGAGGCACGTGACGCTATACGTATACGATGAGCATCGCGAGCCATTGCGAGAAACGCTCGACAATTTGTCCCGCGCGACACTCGCGGATCGTCTCCCCTCTTTTAACGCCCCATTTTGTAGCCCAAAGAATCTATTGACCTCCTCCAGCCTGCGATAACGGAATGTTTGGATGCATCGCGATCGACGTAATATCCGTAAAACCTCGCCCGCGTGTCCACCGTTCGTCTCGGCCGTGCCGCCACCGCCACCGCCGCCCCCGCCCTTTTGTACTCTTTCGTCGCGCGCACACCCGCGACAGGTGTATCTATAGCAGTTTCGCTGAATCGCGGCGGTGGTACGGCGGCGCGTGCCGCTTCTCTCGTATTACCACGGGATTGTGTATCGCGCAGGGACGAGGCGCGTGCGTCGCGTCGCCCGGCTATCGAGGGAGCGCCGTCTCGATTCGATCGGTCGCGCGCGCGCGAGCGTGGTGGACCGTGAGGCTCGTTGTAGAGAACCGCGAGATCCCGTCACCGCGTCGAACGTGCGCGCGTACAAATTTCTCCAAATGTTCTTTCAATTATATTTTTAGCGCAGCAAAGATGAACGAGCCGTAGGCGGTAGCCGCCGCCAACGAACGAGGCACGCGCGCGCGAGAGGTAGCTGCGCTCGAAATATTTTCGTACGTCGAGACACGAGGAAGTTCGAGGAAGGATTCGATCGTCCGCGCGCTTCGCTGAATCGCGACGGTGCGAGACGCGAGCGTTCGACGGGTATATCGTCTGTGAGACGAGGAATTATTCGCCGCGATCAACGAGGAGGGGGAAGAGAAACGATCGAGCGGACGTCGACGCGATATAATTGTGGATGAGGAGTTTGTTCGGGAGAGCAGAGCGGAACGATCCAGCCCTACCGCGATTTGTCGGAAAACGGAAGAAAAAAGAAGAGCGCGTCCGTTGAGATTGTTGGCCGCGCGCGTGGGCGTCGTGAGTCAGCCGCGCGGGCGCGCGCGCGCGCGCCCTTCTAACGCTCCGTGACAACGGTACAGAGCTGACGATTCAGAGGAGGAAGATAATCGGACGGGAGAAACAATGGATAGGCGCGCGGTTCGACTTTTCCGCGAAGGGACGCGATAGATTCGACCAACCATATTGTATGGAAATTCAAATTGATGGAGAGAGAGAATCGGTGTAACGCGCGCGCGCGCGCGCGCGCGCGCCGGATACGCGCTCTCTGCATTTGTAACGAGTATAGGCGATCACCGCACCGGGGATACGCGCGCGGCGTGCGCTTCGAACTCAATGGACGCGTCGCGAGATCCTCCCCCCTAACCTCCTCGCGCGTCATATTTATCGTATTTCGTCGCACGATCGTGCTCGCAAAGACGACCAGCTCGATATCGCGCGCGCCCGCGCACGTACGTCGCGTTAAATTCTCGCGCGATTCGCGAGCATCCCCGATTCAACGGGATACGCGCGCGAGGGCACACCGCTTCGCCATTTAAATGCAATCCTTGCGTCGATGATTTATACCTCGAGCGTGTCCTCCCGCCAGCCCGCCCGGAGCAGGATGTCGCGCGTCTCCTCTTTGTGTCTCCGTCCTTCTTCTCCCGCGCTCTATCCTGCTTCGACGAGATCGGGGAGGGGTCCCGTCGAATTATTTTCGACATTTACCGAGTCCGTCTCCGCGATCTGTATCGCCGCAGACGCGTTGAGACGAGACGGCCGCGCGATCTCGTGTAATAAGCGGGGAGCGAAAAATGAGCACCCCCCCCCTGCTCGGGGGGGTCCCGAGACAATGCCTGATTTGAATAACAATGTATTCGCTACCGTGTGGGCTTCTAACTCTTGCGCCTCGTCTACCGTCGCGCCTGCGTACGTAAATATTTTCATATACGCGACAGAGACTCAACCTCGCCCCCGCCGTTATTCCCCCCTCGACCGTACACGCGACGCACCTCGCCGTTGCTCCTGATACCTTTCCGTGTCCGTACTCGGTCAAATTCCCGCGTTATTCGCGCGAGAGAGCGTAAACGCCCGATAATTTCCAACAGCGGGAAAAGGATGTATCGAGCAGCGCGTACGTGTGTAAGCGTGTGCACGATGGGGTACACGCCGAAGCAACATCCGACCTCTCTCGCGGATGCATCTCGAGAAGAAGCACAGTTCGCTCGAGTCGAAACGCGCCCCGAGCGAGGCACGACTTCTGCCTCGACTGCACTTTTAGCCGCCGCGTGCGCTCATCTTCCGCCGATGCGACCGGGGGAAGGAACTTTGCTCCGCCGCGGCAACGCGATGAAAAAGAATAACAATTTTCCAACCTCTCTCTCTCTCCCTCTCTCTCGCTCCCTTGGTTCTACACGTTGACGTGCGAAACGAGCGCGAAGCAACCTACGTATCCCATTACGTGTACTCTTCTTCTTCTTACTTGCTATACCTCTCGCACCCTTTCGCCTCTTCGGGAAGGATCAATTTTCCCGTCACTATATTTTTTCGCAGCAGCAGTTCGCGCGAGGCAAACACGCGTTGCAGCCGCGTGATCCGATTGCTGCACCAACATTGATTCGGGGACCCGCGCGAAGCCGCAACGCGGAGCTTCTCGCGCTTCTTTATTTCTGACGAAATATACCTCGGCTCGGCTAATTTCCCGCCGCGTTCAACGGCTTCGTCTCAATGGGAAAATGTTCAAGGTCCTACCAGCGTTGCGCAACATCCTGCTCTCGCGTGCTTGCGCGCGACTCGAAGGAAAACTGTGTGCGCGCGCGCGCGCGCGCGCGCGGTCAGCGACACCGCGAGAAAATTGCTGAATCACAGCCGGCAAGGAGGGGGGGAGCCGCTTCGAAATTAGCCACCTACGTCGCGCGCTCTTTCGCAATTTATCTGCCCGTACCTTCCCACTCGATAATCTCGCAACGCTCCGTAAAGCTTCCGCTCGCGCGCGGCTCCTTCGCGAAGCGGCATAGCTGTAAACGGAAGCGCCGGTTCAAAGTTTACGAGGGCTCTCGACGAAGAAAGGCGTATATCGGGATGTAGCGCGAGGACTCGCTGACACCCGCGCCAAGGATGGTACGCGCGCGGCGCGGCACGGGCAACGTTTCCCCGAGACAATGGGGCTGCCGCCGCCGCCGACGCCCCTCGTTGCACAACGCGTCTCTCCTTCCGGTGCACTCTCGAGACACCTCCTTGTCTTGCGCGCGCAATCCTCGCGGGATGTCGCAGAGACCTGCGACTGGCTCACCCCGCGATTATCTTCCGTGTCCCGCTGCGTCACACGCCAAAGCGCATCTTATTCTCCTCACAAGAGAGCGCGCTGCGAGATACATTTTTTTCTTTCTCTCCTTCTCGGATCGGTCCGATAATATTTTATTCGATAACGCAACGGTAGCTTCCCTTTCGCGATTGTTGCGCGCAAACGAGAGACAATTGTATTTGGAGAACTATACGCCGGTGAATCGAGCTTCCGACGATAAGTACGCCGCGCGCGCGCGCTCTCGGCATCGAACAGGGTGCCAGCTTGAAGACTCAATCGCGCTCGCCACGACGTTGAAGCCTATCCCCCGCAGCTGGCATTTCGATATCGAGCTCTCGGCGGAATCGCGATGCTAATGACGCGTCGCTCCTAAAGAGCTCGTCGCCTCGTTAATCACCGCGTGCCGGAGTATCCTCTCTGCATTTGCGCGTACCGGGTTCGCGATGAGCTCGTCGATCCGGACAGCGAGCCGTTATACTCGCGAGCAGGATCGATTATCAATAGAGAGAGGGGAGACTTGAAAAACCCCGGGCTCTCGCGGTATCGGCGATTCGCCGCGGGGCCGCTTACAGGCTGCGTCAAAATATCTTTCGTATTCGTATCAATAGTTTCAGCCCAACCGCGCACGCGAGATGCGCCCAAACGACCGCATGAAGATAATAATAATAATAATAATAATTCGTAACGCGCTTCGGCGATTGATACAACGACTGCTCGCCTCGATATATTTTTCACCGCCGCGACGATAATTTTTCCTTCGCGCTGTACGCGTCTTGCTCATTCGCGCAATCGTCCCTTTACGGCGGTCACCGGGCGTTTCGCACTCTTTCTCCCTTCGCGCGTCTATACGTATTTGACACGAGCGCCGCTCGTGCACTCGGAGCATTCCGCGCGCGTCAATCGTAATTCCATCGCGATTGTAGGGGGGGGGGGGGGGCATATCGTCGAATCGCGGCACTACCGTGCGCCGTTGCGCAACCAGCGAGAAAGAAAAATAATAAAAGGCCAGGAAACGACGCGGGCGTTATACTCGAGAGTATCGTCGATCAAACGATTCGCTATATATTCCGGCCGAGTAGAGCCCCCCCCCCCCCCGCCCCCATCTCGCCGAGATATATTCGACTGACACGAGACGTTGCGCGCTACACGCAACGAAACTCAAAAAGCCTCGTATCGAAACCGAAAAATCATTAAAATAGAATGAGGAACGAAAGAAATGAGTAGACGGAGAAGAAAAAAACAAACAAAAAAACTACAGAGCCCGGATGGCAAATGTCACGCATGCGGCGGCCACGCTACTGCTGCGAGAGCGAACATCCCGAGCTCGACAATTATCTCTTGATTGTCATTGAGAGATAATAAATGTTGGCCAATCTCGCAACGCGAACGGTGCTTGTGTTTCCGTTTATTCGGAAGCTCCTTCGAACAAACTTCGAGTATCGTGCTCGGAGATGTTTTTCATTTTTATAAACACCTTCAACCTAGCTCGTTCGGCCACGAGGAATATTTTTTTATTTCTTTTTTTCTTCCTTCTCCTTTTTCAATCCGTTTCCTAATTCCTCGCGCACGAAATGCCATTTTTTTCCCCGATTCGTAAATACAGCCAAATATTTTTAAATACATGTATCGGATGTATCGTCCTCGATCCCCGTACACGCATGTTGCTCAGTCGTAAAACCGGCCAGAGTTGGCTTCGAGTTTCAATAAAATGACGACGACGACGACGACGACGACGACAACACAACGAAAAAACAGTCGACACGAGACCCAAGCGTGTTGAATTCTCCGCATACACGTGCCTATTGATCGATCGACCAAAACTTTGATGTAAAACGATAAACTTTAGATGGGATTAAAAAAGTACCTTAAATCCCATCTAAAGGTACACTGCTTACCGTTGACAATTGTACCAAGTGTCGTTTTTTGCCCCTGCCCCAATTGTCGTTTGGTGGAAGAAAGTGAAAATATAACATTGACTCAAGCACAACGCAAAACGTTCGATGGAAATAGCGATAGTTTGAAAATGACATCAACCGGCTCGTTGGTCTAGGGGTATGATTCTCGCTTCGGGTGCGAGAGGTCCCGGGTTCAAATCCCGGACGAGCCCACCGACTTTTTTTTTTTTTTCTTCCTTTCGAAAATCCATATCCAAACGTTGCCTTATTAAACGGCCTCATCCGTTTACATCGATTATACCGATAATGACTCCGCAAAAGTTCGTCTTGCGTCTTTGTAGGTCAAACGAGACGCGTACCTCTAAAAAAAAAAAAAAAAAAAAAAAACATTCTTTTTAACAAAACGCTTTGGATGAATAAAGAAAAACTTGGTTTTTCCTTGTGACCGGGGATCTATGGTAAATTTGTAGAAATTTGTGACTAGCGCGAGTCCGTTGTAACGAAAACGGTTACGGTGGCGCCATCCGTTGGAAAGCGTCGCTACTCGAAACGTACTCGTTACACCGGTGTTTTCGGATAGAGTGACATCAGGGGTCCGAAAGTAAAGTCATCTCAAATTCGCCTTTTCAAAACTGGATTCAAGGGCGTTGGCTTTGGACGTATCCGTTGCAGGGCTACGATACTTTCGACACTCCGATACAGCGACGATTCTACTTTCCGAACAAATAAAACGTACAAATCGAGTATACTTATCCGCGTGTCGCTCCGATCGTAGCGTCTGCTCGCTTCGTCGCTCGTAACAAAATTGCTTTGCGAAAGGTCACGTCTTTTCCGTACATTTGCACAATCATTTCGCAACGTATGTATCGAGGGATCGCGCTGCATACACTTTTTACTCGGGCATTACACACGATAATTCAGTTAACGTCTCTCGATCGAGCCATGTAAAAAAAATAACAAAACAAACGCCAATAATCAATGTTTTTTCTTCTTCTTTGCTCTACTCACCAAGAGCGATTTATGAAAGTAGTTTGAAAAAAAAAGGTTTCCGCGCATTCGAAAATTTGAACCTACACGGTACACGATTGCTCATCGGCACAATAAAAAGTGATTCTCTTTTTTTTTTCTTTTTTTTTTCTTTGTTTTTCACCGCTCTCTTCCCTCGGCACAGATTTTACATAAAAACTCTGCTTTACGACCGCAATATATGCACGAGAGCACGGAACTTTGCGCGGAAATCCCATATAAATACTAGGCCCTAAAAGCTCAACCATTGATATTTTCCTCCAAGCCTATCGGGTTTTTATAATGGTTTTTACGACGTTTTTTTTTCTTCTACCATAGAGAAATTTTGATCGGAACGCGTTTTCGCGATCCACCGTCGTAAAATTAAGTGTACGTGTCTGTGTGTACGCAAGCCCGAACTAAATATGCCACTAGAGAGCAGAACGATTAGATTCGAATGACCAGCAATCATCGCTTTACGACACGCACACCCGAGAGCGACCTTTTTTCCCCTCCGCGTCCTACCGACGATCCTCGCTCGTCCTTTATTGTTCCTTCGTATTATTTTACATGCCCCTTTCTCCCTCCCGCATACTTTTCCGCAAAGAGAATCCTCGATTCGTCTCTACCGTTCTCGTATTTACTCGCACAAGAGAAGCAAATTTCCACGAATATCCCTCCTTTTTCGTGGAAAGAAGTCGCTTCTCGAGCAAAGAAATCCCCTCCGCACCGAGGCAATTGCTGTCGACTTTTTCCTTTTTTTTTTTTTTTTTTCTTTCTTTTTTCTTCGACGATTGGAACAAGTCACTCCGACGAAACGTTGATAATCGTTACGATACGATAAATCGATGCGAAGAGCATGCTTCCTTCGGAAGTAACATTTTTTACGTTGAAGGTTTTTTTGTCACTATTCAAACGATCCAACGTCACGCATCTTCGGTTGAGCCATTTTCAGGGATCAGGGATATAGAGTGTCGAGTTCGTACCGTGTATGCAAGTGAGAGGGAGAGAGAGAGAGAGAGAGAGAGAGAGAGAGAGAGAGAGAGAGAGAGAGAGAGAGAGAGAGAGAGAGAGAGAGAGAGAGAGAGAGAGAGAGAGAGAGAGAGAGAGAGAGAGAGAGAGAGAGAGAGAGAGAGAGAGAGAGAGAGAGAGAGAGAGAGAGAGAGAGAGAGAGATAGAGACCAATAAAAAAAAGAACGATAGTAAAGAAGAAGAGGAGAGCTGTCCGTGGAAGACGGAGGCGCTAAAGAGGCCCCTCCCTTGGTGACCCCCACTCGATTCACAGATGAGTCCCGCCGAGTCCCCCCCGATGCTCGCCCCCCACCATCGCCGTCATCGACGTCGTCGTCGTCGTCGTCGTCGTCGTCGTCGTCGTCGTCGTCGTCGTCGTCGTCGTCGTCGTCGTTGTCGTCGTCGTTGTCGTCGTCGTCGTCGTCGCCGGGTGCCGCCACCACCGCTACCACCGGCGCTAGGATCGGGGTCCCCCCGAGGGTCCACCTGTGCTCACCGGGACCAGCACGCTTATCCGGTAATCCGAGGTGTACCGTGTGTCTGTGTGTCTCGCACTCGCGGTGCCCCGGGAGATAGACTCACAGCGACGGGAGAATCGAGACGACACCCGCGCCCGTAACTGCCCCTCTCTCTCTCTCTCTCTCTCTCTTGAGAGAGAAGAGAGATTCCTTGCGATCGTATCTTTCTCCGTGCCCAAGAAGGCCCCGTAAGAGACTCCTCTCGGGGGGGAGGGGGGTAGTCAACGAAACAACGCCGTTCGAGTGGGGGAAATTCAAGTTTTCTCCGAGGGAGGGGTGAGGAAGGTGCACGCGGGTAGGGACGGAGAGAGAGAGAGAGAGAGAGAGAGAGAGAGAGAGAGACCGGAATTTGGGAGTAACAAATTACAACGCCGACACCCTCGTCCCTCTTGTCCGGGGAGTCATTCACCCAATGGTCATCGACGCGACGGCAACACGCATCAGTCAACGTTGCTAACACACACACCTACACAGACACACACACACACACACACACACACACACACACACACACACTCTCTCTCTCTCTCTCTCAAAATACTCGAGATATTTTTTCGTTTTTTGTTTGTTCGTTTTTATCGCGAATCTTTGAAAATCGTTGTTCACCTTGGGATCGGGTCCACCCGTTTCGAACGTTTTATCCAAGTGCGCGCGAGTGTATCGTGAGGCGGAATAAAAAAGTGTCGGTATCGCCGAAGAAGCGTGTGTCATCGCACATTCGTTACGGAATTTGCCATCAACGGTTTTAAAAGGCGCGCGGGGGCGCACGTATCAATCGGCAAAGGACACGCGTGATACGTAGCGCGTATACGGCGACAAAAAAAAAACAAAAAGATTAAGCGACACCGCTCATCGTGATCCGTTCGGGATAATCGTCGAGAGAAAAAACAAGTGCTGATACAATGGAGTAGAGTGCGAATAAAGATTGATGACGGAAGTGGCAGTTTGGCTCGCGTCGTCAAGAGAGGGGGAACGGATGATAGCCGATATCGCGATACTACCGTACACGTCGTCGCAGCATCATCACTCCGAGGTAAGAATGTCGCGCGCGGATGCGTCTTTTGTAAAAAATTAAGGAGCGCGTTCCTATCGCGCGATGCAAGAATGTTGCGACGAAAAGAGTTTACGTCACGAGTATCGTTGACACTCGCGGTGGTCCCAGAGGCAGCTCGCGTCGAAGAAGCATCCCGCGGTGTATCGGCAAACGCGCGACGAGACCCTCGCGAAACTTGGAAAATTTCAAAATAATGCAACTTGCCGCCGCGAGCGGCAAAGAAAATCGCGAAGCGTCGCCTCGGTGCTGCTCCCCGCTTCCACCTCGCGCGCTTGGAAATAAATACGCAACGTCGGCCGCGGCCACGAGCGGACGATACGAAAAGCGTTGATTCGTCGCAAGTCGCTTTTTTTCATTATTCTTTTCTTCTCACAGCCTTTGCCCGACGATCGTAGCGTCGAGATTACGCGAGTAGAAAATGTTTAGCCGCAAACCCGGATCGCCAACTCGGATCATCCGGAAGCGATGCATCGGCAATAACGAACAGGGGAATAAGGAGCTAATGTTACGTTGATTTTTAGGACGCGGTAAAATTGGCCAATTAGCCCGGGGCTACTTTCACACGGATGCGGCTCGTCCGCTACGAGCTTGGATAAAACGGGACAGTTGATAATTAAAAAAATTTTATCGGAGGCGAGAAAAAAATGAGTAGAAAAATGAAGGTTGCTTCGAACGGAACGCAACGTGGATATTTTATTTTTCTTTTTTTCTCTCGCTCCTTTATCGCACCTTCGTGCAAAAGTGCAATAAAGTCGCGCTGTTAATTAAAAGAGTCGCGACGCATCAACGAAAACTCGGGGTTAGTTTCACTCTCGAAGCTGCTTCTTTTTTTTCTCTCCTCTGAAACGGTGGAAGGTCGCGGGCGCGTCGAGAAAAGAGGGCGATTCTCGGGGAATTTCGATACGACTTGGCCGCGATTTCCCTCTCGGTCGATCGATTCGAACGAGTCGCGGAGCGTTGCGGATCTCGCGATCCAACGGAAGCGCCGTGCAATCGAACAATCTCGCATAGCCAGTTCCGTTTATCCGCGAGCGAAGCGGAGGTCGAGACACGAGGTACGGGCGTCGAGTACGATCTCGCGACGCGGTAAAAACAAGCGAGGCCGCGAAGGAGGACAACGGGAGGGCAAGAGAGTCGCATACGCGCGAGTGTGTACACGCGAATTCCGAGAATGAAAAGAGTCAACGACTGTAGGGTGTAGGTCAGGAGAGAGAGAGAGAGAGAGAGAGAGGGAGACGCTTGATCAAACATTCGATGTCTCTTCCATTAGCTGAAATTGACTTTCCCATTTAGCGACAGCTCGTCATGTATGAAAGTCACAAAGGATATAATACGATCGCAAAGGAAGACGGCGGCGGGAAAGGTTTCTTCTTTGCGAAGCACACGCGTCGCGTGTATATCCCCCCGTAAAACCTGTAATCTTGGACGTATACGTGCGCGACTAGAGATTATGTATTCTTTGCGGCAAAACTTTGCCGTCAGTGGCAAAACACTGACCCACATTTTCACACGTTTCTTCACGGAATAAAAAAAAAATACGAGTTTCGCGGGTCTTCCACCGCTCCATTCACCTCCCGTTTTATTTTTACAGATGAATCAGCAGTGCAAAGTTTGCGGAGAACCAGCGGCGGGATTTCACTTTGGCGCTTTTACCTGCGAGGGTTGCAAGGTGAGCATCGCTATATTTCTACACACCGGTCGACAGGTTGGAGCAATCGACTGGTATTACATACGCGGGTGGCGAAGGCGTGCGGGCGGGAGGGGGGGACGGCGGCGGCGACGGCGACGGCGCAACGCGCTCTCGTCGTGAGGTAGGTGATGGTCGAGCGCGCGAGCGAGCGACGCTCCAACGAGCAGTGTGCGTATCGCGGAGGGAGCCAGAGGGGACGGTGACACGCTACGATGAGCCTGAAAACGAAAATAACGAAACAATGTCGCGGATTGCGCAACGCGCACGGTTAACCAGGGCGGAAACAATCGCGCGCGGCGGGCAAGTGCGCCGTGCTCCGCCGGAAGCGTGGGCGCGAGAGAGAGAGAGAGAGAGAGAGGGATAAGCGAGAGACCGAGTGTAGAGCATGGCTAACCCTCGTGTATGGACCTCCGAAGAGGTTCCGCTCTCGCATCGTCGCTTGCGCAACGACCCCTCGCGCCGCCAACTTACACACACACGCACGCGAGCGATGGTAACACGGTCGTGTATTTTCTCGATTGTGTCACACGGGCAATTAGCTCCCCCCTCTCTACCGAGAGAGAGAGAGAGAGAGAGAGAGAGAGAGAGAGAGAGAGAGAGAGAGAGAGCGAGAGATAGATAGATAGATTTATTTATAGTGCGTTAGGACTAAGTGTCCTCTAGCACACAATCTTCGAGTGCAAAATACAAAATACAAAGTACTGCTTTGTACAAAATACAAAATACAAAGTACTGCTTTGTACAAAATACAAAATACCAAATACAAAGTTCTAACCGCCAATAGTTACAATGTTATAGATTCTTTACATTTCAATAAGCGCTCGTTTTCACTGGTGTACATACATATATGTGCAGAGGGAGAGAGAGAGGGCGAGAGGGGGAGGGACAGAGAGAGAGAGAGAGAGAGAAAGCGAGAGAGAGAGACCCCGTTCCACAAGCGGCGTCGCTCGTCGTTGTTTCACAGTTCTCGGAGCAACGCTTGGACGTTACGCGGGCGGTTCGCTTCGTCGCTGCATCTTTGTCCTGCTCCTCACTACTTTTCACGCGTTCCAGCCTATTTGAGCAATAACGTACACGCGGGGGAGGGGGATTCCTCGCGACCTCAAATTCGACGTTGCGTCAGCGCACGCGACCGTATCGTTGTTACCCCCCCCCCCCCCGACTGCTGCCGCCGCCACCGCGCGCGCATTGGCGCAACGACTCTTTCACTCGTTGCTCTATTGTTGCAGTCTTGGTTGTAGTCGCGCGGCCGCGCGCGCGCGCGACCGTGTCCCTCTTAATCGAGAAAACGAAACCGCAATTACTTTTGTCGGTTGTCCCATCGCTATGCGCCAACAAAGTGGCCTCTTCCGCGCGCGGGAGGGAGTAGATCGCGATTGAGCCAACTATCGCGCGAAACCTGTATCCTTTCTTCTCGTTACAGTCCTTCTTCGGGAGATCGTACAACAACCTGAGTAGCATATCCGAGTGCAAGAACGGCGGCGAGTGTGTCATCAACAAGAAGAATCGGACCGCGTGCAAAGCCTGTCGCTTGCGAAAGTGCCTCCTCGTGGGCATGTCGAAATCGGGCTCGCGCTACGGCAGAAGATCCAACTGGTTCAAAATCCACTGTCTTCTCCAGGAGCAGCAGCAGCAGCAGCAGCAGCAACAGCAGCAACAGCAGCAGGCGCAACAACGACACCACCATCATCATCGTCCTCTTCATCGTCACGATTCGCCGCCGCTACCGCCGCCGCCGCCGCTGCTGCCGCCGGCGCCGCAGCACGATCAGGGATGCGATTCGCGGCAACGTTCGAGGGGAGAAGAGCGGAGAAGCAAGGACGAGACGAGGCTCGACGACTACAAAAATTCAACCTCGCCGAGCGTCAGCTCACCCGAGTCGCACAACAGCGACGGTTCCGTAGAGGTATCCGAGCGCAGAGCCGCCTACGCTCTGCATCCTGGATTCAGGCCGCTCCATCCGGCCTATACGCAGGGTAACAACCATCTCTCGGCTCTTGGCAAAGAAATGATTAATCTTCCACTCGGTTTGCACTTGGGCGGTGTGTCGCCCCTCTTGCCATCGAGTTTTCTTCCACCACCCGCCGGATTGACCGTCTTTTCGCCCTATCTTTACGGAGCGGCAGCAGCAGCGGCGGCGGCGGCGGCGGCGGCTGCAACGACAACTTGGTCCTCCTCCTCGTCGTCGTCGTCGTCGTCGCACCATACTCGTTCGGTCCTCCCTACCTCAACGAGCTTGATCGATAAAAAAAGCAACAACGAGCCCGAGGAGGCTTACCGAAGCGTCGCCACTGCCTCCAACAACAACAATCGAAACGCGAGGAATCACAATATCGCTACTTGCACCGAAAGACGCAACGAGATTACCTCCGACAAACGTTTTTATCTCGACGCGATACTCGAGAGTCAGCGAACACCACCGAGACGATCCTCCGGCTCAAACTTGTCCGGAATATCCTGTCCCACCGATCGCGTCCTCCCCCCGCAGCAAGATCCCATCGACTTGTCTCTCAGAGCTAATTCGATGGACGATACTCTCGAGGAGGGCGTCGCGGCTGCCGACGCCAGTCGACTCTTCGAGAGAATACCGGTCGACCTCACCACGAGATCGTAACGAGGAAACGCTCCTTATCTTTGATTATTGTACATTGCGTGTATTTAGCAAATTATAAGAATGGGATCAAGGCCAGTGGAAAGTGTATTCCCTGTAAATATATATGTATATTGATAGTTCTTTGTGGCAACTAAACGTGCAATATATCATTGTTGCGATGATATTACCGTAGGCTCCAAGTTTGTGTGAAAATTACTTTCAACCAAGCAGCAGCAGCAGCCGCCGCCGCCGCCGCCTCCGCTTTTTTAATGTTTTGTAAAGAAGAAAGAAAACGTGTATCCCACCGAGAGAGGAGTGTAATAAAGCATTTTTTCGAATAAACTTTTGTATAAATCGAAAAAATTTTCGCCCCCGTCGTCCGTTCACCATCCGTCGATAGAAAGATACATATGCGCGGACGCTTCGGGCGTTGTCGGTACGGTGGGTACCGATGCTACCGACGGGCTCCCCCGTCGCCCCATCTCGCGGTTCCCGTACACGTTAGTAAGAGAGACGTTACCGTCCAAGTCGAAGCAGGCGTGACAGACGGGATTTGACCGCGCGTCGTCTTGATCGTCGTCGCCGCCACAGCAGCAGCAGCAGCAGCAGCAGCAGCAATTACTCGTCAAAGGAAACTCAAACTTGTAACACTGTTGTTAACGCAAATGAGGATGAATATCACGTCCGCAGGTAAGGAAAAGTCTCTACGTTTCTTTATTCTTTGGGAGGATGAATCGGGAAAATGTCGAGCACGTCCGATCGTTGTACTTTTGTTCTTTCGACGCGATGATTTGCAAATCCGCTCGCGTACATAACCTCCCGAGCGTTCTCTCGACACCTATGACGAATCAGTTCCTTTCAGCCGGTATCATCTCCCTGTTGGAGGAACCGATGCCGGAACTCAAAGTCTTTGCCTTGAAAAAACTCGACACCATTGTCGACGAATTCTGGCCAGAGATATCCGAAGCTATAGAAAAGATGTGAGTATCGCGCGCCACTTGGACGCGACACACGCGTTAATTTTTCTCGTAACGTTTACGATTGCGCAGCGAAATCCTTCACGAGGACAAGAGCTTCGACCGACACGAGCTAGCCGCTCTCGTGGCCAGCAAAGTCTACTATCATCTCGGAAGCTTCGAAGACTCCCTGACGTACGCCCTCGGAGCCGGCCGACTCTTCGACGTCAACGCTCGCAACGAATACGTAGACACCACCGTCGGTAAGAATTTTCATATATATTTTTCGCTCGGTCGCGCGAGCGCGACTGACCGGGCCCGCCGTCTCTTTTTAGCCAAATGCATCGACTTTTATACGCAACAACGCGTGTCCGCCGCCGAGGGCAAAATTCTGCCGGCTCGAAAGGGAATCGATCCGCGACTGGAGGGCATAGTCGACAGAATGTTTCAGAGATGCCTCGACGACAATCAGTATCGCCAGGCTCTGGGTCTGGCTCTCGAGACGAGGCGCATGGATATTTTCGAGGCCGCCGTCGTGCGCTCGGTGAGTCCGCGTCGCCGATGCTCCTTTACTAAAAAATATAGGCAAAACGAAATTGACGTTCCGCCGTCCTTAGGACGATGTCGGCGGTATGCTCTCGTACGCGTTCCAAGTCGCCATGAGTCTCGTACAGAATCGAGGCTTTCGCAACACGGTCCTGCGCCGTTTGGTCGGTCTCTACCGTAATCTCGGTACACCCGACTACGTCAACATGTGTCAGTGCTTGATATTTCTCGACGATCCGTTGGCCGTAGCCGAGCTTCTCGACAGGCTCAGCAAAGGATCCCAAGAGTGCGTTCTCATGGGCTATCAGATAGCTTTTGATCTTTACGAGTCGGCGACCCAACAATTTCTGGGGCGGGTTTTGCAAGCGCTGCGCGCTACCGCTCCGATACCGAGTGCTCTCGCGGTAAAGCCCATCGTTAAGCCGAGTGTCAAGGCAAGCGCGGAAAGTAGCGATTCGGGAGGTACGAGTGGCGGCATCCCCGCCGCCGCCGCCGCCGCCGCCGCCGCTGCTACTGCACCCGAGACCGATACAGCGCCCGCGACGATACCAGCGACGACGACGACGACGACGACGGAGGTGGCGGCGGCGGCGGCGGAGGAGTTGGCGGTGGCACCGGCGGAGGATAAAACTCCCGAACGAAGCGTCGATAGTCTGGTAGGTTTCTCCTTAGGGCCCATCCCGCCCAAGACATTCGAATTTATCCTCACGGATTTTTGCAGAGCGCGGAGGAACGCACTCGTCAAGAACGCGTCGACGCTCTCTCGAGTATTCTGGGCGGTCAAGTTTCGATCGATCTGCATCTCCAGTTTCTCATAAGGAGCAATCGAACCGATATGCTCATTCTAAAAAATACCAAGGACGCGATACGCGTCTCCATATGCCACACCGCGACCGTTATCGCCAACGCGTTCATGCATTCCGGCACTACGAGTGATCAATTTTTGAGGTTCGTTCGGCCCCCTTGTTACTCTCTCTCTCTCTCTCTCTCTCTACTCGCGTTTATCTCAAAGATCCACCGAGCAGCCCCCCACAACCATCGATATTTCCAGAGACAATCTCGAGTGGCTCGCTCGAGCTACCAATTGGGCAAAGTTAACGGCGACCGCTTCCCTGGGTGTCATACACCGGGGTCACGAGCAAGAGGCCCTCGCTCTCATGCAATCTTACCTGCCGAGGGATACCGGTGCCGGTGCCGGTTACTCCGAGGGTGGAGGACTCTACGCCCTTGGACTTATTCACGCCAATCACGGTGCCACGATAACCGATTATCTCCTCGGTCAGCTCAAGGATGCGCAAAACGAGGTAGGACCCCCCCCCCCCCCCCTCTCTCTCTCGCTCTCTCTCTCTATCGCCCTTGTTATATATACTTTTGACACGAGACGGGGCGGCGCGCGGGTCTCTCTCGCAGATGGTGCGACACGGAGGATGTTTGGGTCTGGGACTCGCCGCAATGGGTTCCCACAGGCAGGACGTTTACGAACAATTAAAGTTCAATCTGTACCAAGACGACGCGGTTACCGGAGAAGCCGCGGGCATCGCGATGGGAATGGTGATGCTCGGCTCGAAATCGACCCAAGCGATCGAGGACATGGTCGCGGTAGGTTGCCGCGCCGCGCGATAAACGCCTAAACCCGAACAAACTCGAAACTCTAGTTATTTTTATTCTCTCCTTCGTTGCATCCTAGTACGCTCAAGAGACGCAACACGAAAAGATTCTTCGTGGACTGGCGGTCGGAATCGCGTTCACGATGTACGGACGCCTCGAGGAAGCCGATCCTCTCGTCACCTCTCTCTCCGCCGACAAGGATCCGATTCTTCGTCGCAGCGGTATGTACACTCTGGCGATGGCTTACTGCGGCACCGGTAACAATCAGGCCATAAGGAAGCTGCTTCACGTTGCCGTGAGTATATTTTCGTCGTGACAGAGCCGGGCCTGGCTGGCTACTGTCTCACTTGGAAACTGTATTTTCTTCTCGTTCTCGCATCAGGTATCCGACGTGAACGACGACGTGCGCCGGGCAGCCGTCACCGGCCTCGGATTTCTCCTCTTTCGGTGAGTTTGTTTGCTCCTTGTCCCCCCCCCGGCCCTCGTTTTAAGCGCGCACAAACGAGGGGAGGGGCTTTATCTCGATCCGTCTTCTTCATTCCGAACGTGGCATAAATTAAGATTGTTTCGTAGCCCGAATACTCTGAGCTCCGATCACCCCTCGCGTCGCCGGCAGAGCCTCTAGCGACCCTCAAATCCCCGAGTAAAACCCTCTTTCCAAAGCCTAATCTCTTCCCATCGTCCGACCTTTCCGTCACCTTTGACCTCTGCGCGCCCTTCCCTCCGAAAAGATTCTTCAAATTGAAAGACGTTGCGAGACGAGAAAAATGCTCCTGGGCATTTTTTATCCTTGGACTATTAATCGCGCATCCGCCCCAGAGAGGTCCTCTCTCTCTCTCTCTCCCCCTCTCTCTTTTTCTTTCGTTCTTTCTCTTCGATAGGAAATTGAAGAGTTGTCGTTCTCGGAGAAAAGGTGAGCCTCCCCCCACCGCTGGGCCCAAGTGTACAACGATTCCATCGTGACTAAATTGATGGTCGCTCTCGCCAAAATCTCTCTCCTCAATCTCTAGACTTGTTCCTTATCCGAGAGCGTGACATCGCATCGTCGTCTTTGCTCCGATTATCGGATGGGGCTTTGGAAATTGATAAATGTCATTGAGGATGCGCGCAATCTCTTGGGGTACGGAAATTGCCACGAAATTGCGGCTTTCTCCCTAGCTCTTTACTTTTCTCCGCGTTCTACTTTTCCTCTTGCCCCCCGCCCCCGCGAGTATCGTCTAGCGTGTCGCGGTCGAATCGCGAGCAGTCGCGATCGATTCCTTTCTCTGTACGCGACGCGCGAGATACAGGAGCGGCCTTGCCGCAATTTATTTCACCCACTCCTCCTTGTCTTCCGACTTT
This sequence comes from Ophion ventricosus, assembly GCA_963932345.1. Lineage (NCBI taxonomy): Eukaryota > Metazoa > Arthropoda > Insecta > Hymenoptera > Ichneumonidae > Ophion > Ophion ventricosus. Next base: position 35,109,931 of record OZ010714.1, on the reverse strand, counting down.
CAACGATCGAGTAATATCTCGTTACAGCAACGTTTAATATACATGTATATATATATATATATATATATATATATATATATATTTATATGTGTGTGTGGCAAAATTGAAGGAAGCGAGACGCCGCTACTACTCGTACGGCTAGCAGGGGCTAATTACAAATTGCCGCGTTAATTTCTCCGGCCGCTTTAATCAGTTTGAAAGCCTCGGGGGTTCAATCCTTCGCGCTTTGCTCGAGCCCTCGGAACGCGGCGTCGCCGCTGCCGCTGCCGCCGCCTTTCCATTTTCGCCATCGTCGCTCGCCCGCTCGCTCGCTCTCGACCTTTTCATTTCCCGATGACTCTCTCTCTCTCTCTCTCTCTCTCTCTCTCTCGCTCTCTCCCCCTCCCTCCCTCCCTCTCTCCGTCACGAAATTAATCTCGGTGGAGAGAGACATAGTTAGAAAGAATTTTTCAACAATTTTCAGCGTATTCGATTGAAGAGAAAAAAATGAAACAAATTAGTCAGGCGAGTGCAACGTTACAAGAACCGGCGATAAACGATCTTTGAAATACCGCGATGGTTCGATTTAGCCGAGAGCCAAGCCATACCTCCAAGGAACATGGTTGACCAAATAAAACGGTCGAACCAACACTGGCGAAACGAGAGGTGGGTGCGCGCACACGTTACACGCCCGGATGAACTTCCAGCCGAGCGCCTGATCTCCCCCTGAATTATGATTCCTTTGGTCGATGCGTTTTTTTTCCTCTCGATGAAAGTCAATTGCCGCTCCTCCGTGCGCAAGAGAGCCGGTGAGATATAATACAGGCGCGGGCTGCGTGCGATGCACGGATCTCGCGAAATTGAATATAGTCGAGGCCTCATCGGTGCTACCGCCGACTCCTTTTGTAGTCCATCCGGATTCTAATTAAATTTCTTCTCCTCTCACGCTCTCTACCGTGTTCGCTCGATTAGTTTTTTTTTCAAGCCTCGCGCGCGCTAACCGCGCTCTTTTCTCGCTTCGTCCAGCTTTCCATCGAATCAGCACGATTGAATTTCCCCCTTGAGTTGAGTTGACTCGGTAGTTTCGTGAAAATTTCAAACGAAAATATTTTTGTTTCGCGCGATCGTGAGAAAGAAGGGAGTGGAAGAGAGAGAGAGAGAGAGAGAGAGAGAGAGAGAGAGAGAGAGAGAGAGAGAGAGAGAGAGAGGATAAAGGGGAATTTGCGAGGAAGGAACAACGCGTCTCTGTATCGTACTATTATCGAGCTATCCCAGCCCCTGGTAAACCTTGCAATTGAAACTTTATTCGTCTCTTTGTTCGCCGAGTCACCGGACGGTAACTCCTAGTTTCCTATGTACTTTATTTCTCTACAAATACTTTTGTTCCTTCTATTTGGATAGACGCGCGGAATCCCAGGCAGGGTTAGTTTCTCGTTCGGCATCCCTCGGAGTAACTCGATTGGTTAACGCGCGCGCGCGCTTCGTCGATGATACTTCTCTCTCTCTGGGGGGGTAGGAATGTTTTTCTCTCAGCCGGACAGCGATCGTTCGAAAGGTCGAAAAATCACAAATTGTTGCGTCCTTGGCCGCGACAAGTCCGCGCCCCGTATCGGCAGAGCAATACCTTTTTGAAGGCCTGCCTGAATACCTTGTTGAAGATGGTGTAGAATATGGGATTGATCATGGAACTGGCGTAACCGAGCCACGTTACGAGATCAAAGACGTTACGATCTATGCTCTTCTCGCAATCGGGACAAATGGCGGGAACGAGATTCAGTACGAAAAAGGGAGTCCACAGTACGACGAACGTAAAAAATACGACCCCGAGTACCTTGGTCGCTTTTTGTTCTTGCCTTATTATTCTCCCGTGGCGGTAACTGTTTCTCGACGAGTTACGAGTAGTCCCGGAGCCTGGGCTCGATGGCCGCTTCATCGCTAGACTCGTTTGTCCGTTGTGGGCACGCATCGTGGCCGCTCGTCTCAGAGGAGTCGCTCTCGAGGATCCAGGCCCGGTTGCGGCGGTGGCGGTACTGGCGAGGGAGGTTCTCGCGTTACCTAAAAATAACGCTCGGCATTCGTAACGATTGGTGAGTTTGTTTGGCTCGGTAGGGTGAAAAAGTCTGTACCAACCGGAGGAGCCGCGTCTGCCGGCTCGCCACGTCACGATGGAATCCTCCTCGGTGATGGCGAGACGAGCCGTCGTATCGACAGCCTCGAACAGGCTCGAATCATTTGTATCTATTTCCCGCCGCTGTCGCCTCCGCGTTAGCGTAGATTCGTGAAAGCTAACGGAACGTTTTCGCGAGGATACGGGTATGAAGGAGGAAGAGGTAGTGGTGGTGGTGGTGGTGGTGGTGGTGGTGGTGGTGGTGGTGGTGGTGGTGGTGGTGGTGGCGGCAGCGGCAGCGGCAGCGTCATCTGTAACATCGACCGTTCGGACGAAGCGAGCCTCGTTGTACGTCGAGGCTCTTCCCCGGTGTCCCCACGGGGGATTCTCTCTCTCGTCGATTCTGAAAGTCGTCGCGCCGCCACAAAATTTTCTTCTCCAGTTATTAAAAAATGCTTGATGAACAAGAAGCCTTATCGATAACCCCCCCCCCCCCCCCCCCTGCTCTCCCTTGTCCAAGGACTCGTTCATTCGAGAGGGTGAAAGTGCAAACGAAACGCGGTTAGAACCCTGTTCCTTTTCATGTTTCACGAGGGTCAAGAGGCGTCGAACTCGTGTTTCATTCGTCCTCACTCCTTCCCTTTCTTTCGGAGCTCTTCGCACTCGACGACACTCGTCCGTCACGCTCCAAGAGCGGCTACTCTCGTTTATTAACCCCAAAGTCCTCGAAAGACTCGAGCGGAGATTTTCCGTAACCGCAACGTCGTTGGATCGCGCGCGCACACGCGAAAGCTTGGCCCACTCACCACTTTACTCGAGTGTCCACCTAATGACATAGCAATATCCTTCTCGGCGAGGACCCCTCTCTCTCTCTCTCTCTCTCTCTCTCTCGCTCGCTCGCTCGCTCGCCAAAGGCCGGAGAGAGAAATTCGTTCGATATTCGATCGAGTGTGAGCGCGCGAGCACACAACCCGGTGTAATTCTGAGCCAAAGTGTTTATAGGTAGGAATAAAAATATCGAGATGCAAGAGGTGTCTTACCCGAGGCATCGACGACTCGTCGTCGTTGCGTCGTTCGCCGGAGCGACGGACATGCCCTCGAGACCCCTCGAGAGTTTGAGCATTTCCGCTCCAAAGGCATGCAACGCCGACACGGCCGAGGGTGGTGGTTCGCTCTCCGGTAACCACAACTCGTGGCTATCGGTAAGTTCCGTGTCGGTCGAAGCTCCGGAAGCGTGCTGGGGCGTACCGCTCCCGCTTCCGTTTCCCCGGCTCTTGCCCCTCAAAAATCTTGCCCACGTGCACCGTTCTCCGTCCGAGCCTGCAATCGACTCGGCCAATTATCCTTTTCGCATTTGTTTCTCACACGCGGCCGCGATCGCGCGGAACAACGCCAACGTTACTCGGCCTCGCTTGTGGGTCACGCTATATCTCTCTCTCTCTCTCACTCTCACTCGCTCGCTCGCTCTTTCACACCTGCCCGTCTCCCTGCAACCGCGATCGATACTCGTCGCGCAGTGGCTACCTAGGCCCCCCCCCCAACCGCTCTCACTCTCTCTCTCTCTTTCTCTCCAAGGATGTGCGAGAAGCTTCGTAATCGGAGCACCGAAGAAATTCGCCCCGTGCTTTCGATAAATTGAATGTCGAGAGAGAGAGAGAGAGAGAGAGAGAGAGAGAGAGAGAGAGAGAGAGAGAGAGAGAGAGAGAGAGAGAGAGAGAGCAAAGATTCGCGAGCGACGATGAGGAAAATAATGGCACTCACCTCCGATCGACGAGTCCTTTTCCAATTTTCCAAAAGATCGAGCCGAGTTGCCAATGTTTTGACGCTCCTCCGCCAACAGTCTGACCGTCAGTGCGTAAGTCAGCAGCATGACAGCCAACGGAATGTAGAAAGAAACGATACTACCGACGAGCTTGTAGAGAGGATCCGGTATCTGACAAGTTCCGTCGATCACGACCGACTGGTCGTTCTGAAACAGATAAACGGATATTAGTGGGAAGGGGAGGGGGGTATAGATTCGCGCGAGCAAAGGTGGTCTTATCGTGTTTCCGTTTTACGACGACGACGACACCACGCAGAACACCGGAACAATGCCCAAGCGTGGTATCGTTGCTGGCCGAGAGTTACAATCCGCACGTGAGATACGGAGCGGCAATGGCCCTGGGTATAGCTTGCGCCGGTACCGGCCTCAAGGAAGCGATCGCTCTCCTCGACCCGATGACCAACGATCCGGTAAACTTTGTGCGTCAAGGGGCACTCGTCGCTTCGGCCATGATACTCATACAGCAAACGGAGGCAACCTGTCCCCGAGTCAAAGACTTTAGGGCACTCTACGCCAAAGTCATAGTTGACAAGCACGAGGACGTAATGGCCAAATTCGGGGCTATCCTCGCCCAAGGGATCATCGACGCGGGTAAGCGTAATCGCGCGATAGGAGGCGTCGCTTCGCGCAATTTCCCTCCGACGGGATTGATATATATATATATATATATATATATATATATATATATATATATATATATATATATATTCCATCCGGCCGACAGGTGGTCGAAACGTCACGGTCTCGCTGCAATCTCGAACGGGACACACCAACATGCTGGCGGTCGTCGGAGCCCTCGTTTTTACCCAATACTGGTACTGGTTCCCACTGGCTCACTGTCTCGCTCTCGCCTTTACACCGACCTGCGTCATAGCGCTCAACGCTCGGCTCAAGATGCCCAAATTGGAACTTAGATCGAACGCTCGGCCGAGCGTCTACGCGTATCCGGCGCCTCTAGAGGAGAAGAAGCGGGAGGAGCGGGAAAAGGTTACAACCGCGGTACTGAGCATGGCCTCGCGTACCCGACGTCGCGAGTCCGAGAGACGGGCGCTTCGTCATTCTCACGAGATGATGGAAGTCGTAAGTTTCCTTCTTTCTCTCCTTACCCGTACGAAGCCCAAAGTCTCCTACGGTGTCACCTTGTCCGCGCTTTATTCTTCAGGATCCACCGGCTGCGACGAGCGACGCGTCCAAGGATTCGCTCACCGAAGCCAAGGATGACAAACGCCCCAAGGACAAGGAAGAAAAGAGCGACAAGAGGGTGGAGACAACGACGACGACGACGACGACGGCGACGGCGACGACGACAACGACGATGACGGCGACGGCGACAACAACAACAATGATGACGGCGACAGCAGCAGCCGCATCGGGAGCCGTAATCGCCACCGCCACCGCCACCGCCGACAAGGACAAGAAAGAAGCCGAGCCGAGCTTCGAGATACTGCAAAATCCGGCTCGAGTACTTCGACAACAGTTGAAGGTTATTCAATTGGTCGATGGTAGCCGGTACGTGCCGGTAAAGGATGTTCAGATCGGTGGTATCGTTATGGTGAAACACATGAAATCCGATACCGAGGAGGACCGAGCGGAAGACGAGGAGGAAGAGGAGGAGGAGGAGGAGGAACTCGTGGAGCCGGTAGCAGGTAACGATGCGCCCATTTTGCGTTTCGCTCTCTCGCGTATCCTTGCCAACTCTCACGTGCCGCCATATTTGTTTCTCCTTTCTTTTTTACAGCCTTCGGACCGAAACCCGACGAGGAGAAAGAGACAGATCCGCCGGAGCCTTTCGAATACACCGAGGATTGAACGAGCAACCGGAGCGGCACCTCCTTATTTTCCCCTGTATCGCGATTCGCGTCGTTTCTCTCTCTCTCTCTCTCTCTCTTTCTCTCTTCTAACGCGCATCGGCCGATATATCGTAGTAAATTGTCAAACGTTGTATTTCTTTTTTCTTCTTTTTTTCTAACGCGCGAATAAAACTGTTCGGACCGAAGCGCGTCTCTCGTTATCCCAAAGTCTCACCTTCGAGTACATGAGACTGAGTGGCAGACTCATGGCGATGCTGAGCAACCAGACGAACACGATCTTTAGTACGACTCGTTTTCTCGTTTTGTTGCGTCCAAATTTAATGGGATATCGCAGACTGAGATACCGATCGACGCTTATCGTGCACAGGTGCATTATACTCGCGGTGCAGAAGAGCACGTCCAGACAGATCCAGACGAGGCAGTACACCGACGGCAGAGGAAAGTACCCTGAAACGACAATTTCTCTCTTTCTGCCTTTTCTTTGTATACTTTTTCTTACAATAATTAGCGAGCATCGTAACTCTCGTCGCCTCTGTGCGCTCGCGAGAATCCTCCGCCGCAGCCAACGTAAGCCGTTTTTTTCTTCCAAGGCAATTTTCAAGAGTGAGAAAAGTGGTGAAATATCCGACAATTATTCTGAACGGGCGAACAAAAGCGCGAGCGGTGACAGTCAACCACCCCCCCCCCCCCCCCCCCCCCCCCTCAACGTTAAACATCGTGCGTGTACGCGCGTATGATTATCGGATATAACGAGTCTGTAGGAGAGTGCAAAGCGCTTCCGAATAATCGTAGCGCGACACCTCGGGCGGGCGCGAGTGGGCACATCGTTCAACGAGAGAGGAGAGCGGAAGCGAGAATCGATGCATCATTCACGAGACTAGTAGTCGCGCGCGGGCGAGCTCGATGAAGAGCGACGACGTTTCGTCAGAGAGAGGTGAAACGCGTCTTACCTCGAACGAGAGTCAGTATACCGAGGGGCATAACGAGTATGGCGACCATGAGATCAGTAACCGCCAGACTCATGAGGAAATAATTGGTCACGTTCTGCAAACGTCGTTCCCAGGCGATGGCCAGACACACGAGAATGTTTCCAGCGGCGGTAGCCACTACCATCAAGAGTGCGAGCATCGCCCACCAGTGTTGAACTTGGATCGCGTCGGGTTCGTCCTCGCCGACGATCGGAACACGGCTAGCCTCGATATCCCGTTTGTCGGTGACCGCCGCCGCCGCGTCCTCTTCGTACGGATCGCTCGTCCCGAGGACACTCTTGGTGGAAAAGTCGTATTCTACAGTCACCACCTTGTTAAAGAGTCTCGCGACGAGCACCCCTAGTCCGCTCTCTTCCTCATCGGGGACCGTCGACCACCGCTCTTCCCTGCTCCCGTATCTGACCTCTTGTCTCATATCCTTCCGCTAACCGTCGCCTCCGGTTCCTCCTCCTCCTCTTCCTCCTTCTCCTCGTCGACGTCGTCTTCGTCGTCGTCGTCGTCGTCGTCCTCGCCGCCGCCTCGGTACCCTCTTTCTCAGCCTCATCTCTGAAAAGGTCCGCAAGATCGCACGTTATTCCCAACCGGCTGCTTCTTATCGCGATCGTCCGCGCGATTATCGTTTCGCAACTGCCACCAAACGTACCTGCTGCATATTTGTACGTTTCGTTTGTTTATTCTTTTGATTTTATTATTATTCTTTTTTCCTTTATCCTTCAGCCTCACTCGGTGACGAGAATCAATGACGCGTCAAATTTCCTTTAGTGAGACCCCCGTACCCCTTTCTGCTGCTTCTGTTCCGGTATGCGTTTGCCTCGCTGGCTCTCACCTGCGGCGACCGGTGTGTTTTTCTTTTTTCTTCTTTCTTTCAAATTAGCCCTCAGCTATTTCTTTTGATCGCGATCGAGGAATCGGTAACGTGACACTGCGATGCCAATAAGATTCGACAAATTGCTTGGATAACGAGAGCACACCGCAGCTGAATGGTACGCGACGCGACGACGGTTCACCGTGCACTGAGGAAGGAATCGTTGGTCCTTGCCGTTCCTGCCCCGCCGGAGCTTCATCCCTCGTTTGGCCGCGTCGGCGGCTCTTGCGCTCTCTCTCTCTCTCTCTCTCTCGCGTACGCGCGCGCGCGTCCCCGCCTACGCTGCACCCCCGCTGCATCGAGAAACTCGTGTTGCGTTTACATTCCCCCTTTCGAACCTCCGGCATTGTTTTCTCGCAGGGCGGCGACTCCTGCGCGCTTCGACGTGTCCGTTACCCTCGCGTATTTCCACGCGCGGTAGCTTTTACCGCGAAATATCCCCCAGAAAGACAACAGTGTATCACTCGCGCGGGCGTATTTCATCAATCCGAAAGCGCGTGCCGAACAATTTGCCTCGTACAATGAAAATTGGCTGTACAAACGAGTACCCTGTCGAGATTTGGTGATTTTTTTAAATTTTCGACCAAACAGTATCAGGCTCAAATGCAAAAATATCCTTGGTTTGTTTGTTTCAATTGTTATATTTCCAACACTCAATTAACTTGTGTAGGTCGCGTGCCGAGAGCGATGCAACAAACTAGTGGAAATGGTAGACGCGTGTTTTTGAAATGCTGCGAGGAATGCTCTGTACCGGAAAAAAAGATAGTTTTTGTCCGGTTGCGAGTGCGTTGATCTCTCTCTCTCTCTCTCTCTCACGGACGGCAACGGTCGAGAAAGCGCGGATAGAGGCACACGTCTCGAATGTGATATCTGTTGAGAAGCCAGCAAAGAATTCGCTCCAATCCAAGGCCGTATCCACCGTGAGGACAGGTACCGTACTTGCGCTGTAAACGTTTTACAATATCGTATTTGTCGATAACCCAAACAAACCCAAAAAACAAGAGAGAGAGAGAGAGAGAGGCTCACCTGATCGGTGTACCAGTAGTAGGGTGCCGGGTCGATGTCGGAACGACGGTAGCCCTCCAAAAGCTCCTCATAGTCCCAGATACGCATCGAACCACCGACTATCTCGCCGACGTTCGGCATGAGCACGTCCACCGATTCCGTCAAACGATTGTCCTCCGGACAACGCGACATGTAAAAGGATTTAATCTCCGCTGGAAATCGGCACAGCATTATCGGCTCGTTTATGAGATCGGTCATTTTTCTCTCTGGCATCTCCGGTATGTCCTGAAACATATGGCGAGTCTCGATTCAGCGTGTCTCCCTCTCGGGCCTCTTCCCCCTTCCCCCGAATAAGACGCGCTACCTCGCCAAACTCGTAAAAACTTCCGTCTTCCTTCCTGATGTCGTGTTCCCTGAGAAAGTCTATCGCCTCGGTGTAATTCATTCGTTTGAAGGGTCTTTTGGGCTTCTGAAATTCGGGATGCAGTTCCTCGACTATTCGACCCGCTGGAGAGTCCAACACGCGATCGACCGTATCACAGATTAGATCCTCCAAACGATCGAGCAGATCGTCGAACGTCAGAAAGGGGCATTCGGCCTCGACGTGAGCGTACTCGGCGAGATGACGACGAGTCCTCGACTGTTCGGCTCTGTACGACTGGGCGATGCAGTAAACGTCTCCCATCGCTGGGATGCAAGTTTCCAGATACAGCTGCGAGCTCTGGGTGAGGTACGCCTCTTGCCTGGTCAAACGAGAAACTTAACGGTGAGAAGAGTAAGAGAGAGAGAGAGAGAGAGATATATATAACGATCCGGTCGCTTTCGCCTTTCATCCTGACAAACCCAAAGTAATCCAGCTTGAACAGAGTCGAACCGCCTTCCACCTGAGTCTGGACCAGCGTCGGCGGCGTCACCCTCGCAGTATCCTCGATCGCGGTAGTGATCGCGAAACGCTTGCAACAGCGCCGAGCGTACCACCAGTACTCGACAAGTCTGCCGACAAAAAGCCCAGAGTTTGAGACCCAGCCGCGCTAACAACCTCCTCCTCCGTAGTTTGCTGTACGACCGAGGAACTTCTTACGTTTTCACCCCTAATCATCATGTGTCTATTGTCCAATCGAACGTCCGGATGAGCCTCCTCGTTGAGAATAGAATCGGCCCCGCCCGGCGGCGACGGGCCTATCAGTCTCCAGTAATCGACCAGCAATTCGTGTCCGTCGGGAGCCTGCGTGGATACGAAGCGGGGATGAGCGTATCGTCGTTGTTGGCTCGTCCGTCCGTAGCGTCTCTTACCGTTTTGCCCTCCGGGACTACCTTGACGCAGCCGTAGAGCTCGACGCACGCCTCCGTCGACAGGGTCAGAGCGTCGTACGTCTGACAGAGGGTGTCGTTGAGGACGCATTGCAGAAAGCCCGTGCCGTCTCTCAGTGTAACGAAGATGAGCGCCTTGCCCTGTCTTCTCAGTCTGTGAACCCATCCTGAAATTTTAACCCTCTCGTCGCGATGATTCCGCGCGTCTCTGATCTTGAGACCTTTCGCCGGCGGTAAGTCAGGCCGTTGTTCGATCTTCACCGCCCTTGCCTCCTCCAAATTCTTTATTCTTTTCTCCTCGTCCTCGGCCAGTCGCTTCTCCTTCTCTTTGCTCTTGGACTGTTCTCTCAACCATATTTTGTGATTCTTTTTCAGCTGCGATTTTGTCGCAGGTTCCCAAACATCCTTCTCCTCCTTCTCGTTCTCACGCAACCGCCCCTGACCGTCTGACCGTTTCACGGGATCGTCATTCGGACGATCCTGATATATCACCGGAAACGGTTCCTCTCCGGCGTGTCTCATGGCACGTAAAATCGTCTTGAAAGGCTGAGATTTCGTCCCGAGACCCGTCTCGTCGTCGCCACGCTTCTCCGACGTATATATCGCTGCCAGCTGCGGCATCTCCGCGGCCCCGCCGTTGCAATCGTCACTCGCCATTTCGATTACGACCAGCCTCGCTGAGTTCTTTTTTCCACCAAATTATATAGCCAACGGATGGCGAGCGGTGTCTGTAGAATTTTTTAAATTCTCCTTCCGATGCAAAACCCACCGAGGCAATAGAATATACTTTGCGCACGGCAGCTGCTGCTGCCGCCGTCGTCGTCGCAAAGTCGAGTTGCGTCATTCGAGGCTGTGCAGACACGACGACCTAGGACGTCGGATGTCCAGCCAATGAAATCTCAGAAGTGATAGCGCTTACGAGAAATCTTCCTTACCGACGGAGAACACGCTTAAGGAAATCATGCAGAGTCGTGTATCTACGACGATTTGTATAGTCTATGATCGAAGAGGAAAACAAGAGCATGGAGCTAGGCCACCTGTGACTCGCGTCAACGGCGAAGGAAAATGAATGCGCATTTGACAGGCGCAACGCTGTTCCACTTCCACTGCTCTCTCACAGCAAGACGCCAATTGAAAAGAGCATTCCCGAAACATCTCTGTCTTTAATATTTTTAGGCTTTAGTGCCTCTTATGGGAGCGCTCGATCTATCTTATACGTCTATGGTATTTTTTACATCACTCGAATACGCGACTCGCATACCCGGCCTACGCAAGTCGCGGATTAGAGCGCTCGAAGGCGCGACTTGTATACCGACGTATGCAGGAAGCGAATTGGAGCGCTGGAAGGCACGAAAATTCTTGTCTGGATTGAAAAATCTTATGAATTTGTTTGTGTGTCTGTAAATAAATATTTCTTGTTACTGCTTCCGTAACGAAAAAGGAACATATTTTCTTAATTTCTCTATTTCGCGTTATTCATTTCCAAAAGAAGAAGGGGCGAGAAAAATTCAACTTTTACCGCTTAATGTCGTTTTTCCACCTATAAAAAATAAATACGCATCAGTTAGTTGCTTTATTTTATTTGATATTTTAGGTATAGATAGATTCTTTGTATTTAGCTCTCGCAACTCTCCAAAGATACATATATATATATATATATATATTATTGTTCGAGGGAAAAAATAAAGAATAGGGAGCTTGTCTCGTATGGACGCCTCTAGGAACGATACGATAAAATGTCTAGTTCCCCGAGAGATCGCATTAATTCGTATGTTCTGTGAATTCAGTCGATAACACATATTTCGCGTTTTTTCAGTTACACGATGATGGCGGGAATCCGTTGGAAGATCGAAAATATTAGAGATCAAAGGGAAAGAAACACAGCTACTTCTCTCGCTCTCTCACTCTCTTTCTCGCTCACCACCGCGAGGGTGAGAGAGAAAGAGAGGGTTCCCTCTCGCGACTTGTCGTCCCGCAGCACCGCACGCATTGGCTGGCTCGCCGGGAAACCTAAACCCAAACAAATGCAGTGGCTGGCTCGCCGGGAAACCTGAACCCAAACAAATGCAGTGGCTGGCTCTCTGCCTCGCGGGCTCGCTGCCTCGCGGGCCCGCTGCCTCGCGGGCTCGCTGCCTCGCGGGCTCGCTGCCTCGCGGGCTCGCGGGCTCGCTGCCTCGCGGGCTCGCTGCCTCGCGCGCTCTCTGCCTCGCGGGCTCGCTGCCTCGCGGGCTCGCTGCCTCGCGGGCCCGCTGCCTCGCGGGCTCGCTGCCTCGCGGGCTCG